>JASDDO010000010.1:174563624-174742995 GCA_030015575.1 Agapanthus africanus
ACACGTTAAGGTAAAGAGCAACCAAATAGCATACTATCATGTCAAGCAAGAAAGTCCTCCCTATATATGTCCCAGCATCTACTACAATATACATCCTATGTATAGTAATGGCCTCTAGGGCATACATATAACTAGCAGTCACATCACCTATTTTTTATTGTTTGTATATTTTTTTTGAAGTGCCTATAAATGCCACAGCAGAGAAGAGGCAAAGGGTCTATGTTTTATTTTTAGACCAAGTTTTTCATTTCTACATGTTAACTTGTAATTTCCATTTGTAATCTTGTGTTTTTTCCTTCTATCTTGACCTTGTAACTTCTTCATTGAACTTACAAGCTTAATATTTAGGTTCTTGAATTTAATTAGTTTGTATCTTCATTCATAATCAATAAAAAGGTCTTTTTGGTTATTTCATGTCATTGCTTGCTACGACTTGTGATTTAGTGAAATCCTTTGATTTTCCTTAATCTTGCAATCTCTTAAGTGAGCTTACAAGTTTAAACTTTGGTATTTGATTTCATAGTGATATTTGAACTCAAGGACAATTGAAGACTTCATTTGGACATATCGGTTCTTAGTATAATATTAACTCTTTCTATAAACTTGATATGGTTTCTATTGTCTCTCTTTCCTTTTGTATTTTGTTTATTTTTATGAATATGTGAGTAGTTAATCACTTGTTAAGTGTAGGAGAGGGGTAGTTTAACTCGGAGAAATGTTTTGCTAAGATCCTTTAAAATCGATAACTTCTAGTTTGAACACCGAGCAAACCAATCGCACTCCGTTCCGTTAGGCACCCTATTCTACCACGATAGCGTTGATTCCTAATTGTGACCGGTTGCGATTTGTTTGCCGGAGGCAAAGGTTAAGAGACAAGAACGGAAGGACAAGGGCCGAAAAGTACGGATTTAGCACGCAATCGAAAATACCGCACTTAAGTGCCATAATCCACGTTGTTGCCGATTACCTTGGCTTCAAACATTAAGTTAAGGTTCATAAGGAAATTACAAACACTATTCGAGCTTAAACTATCCTTAACCTACCCCGAACAAGTCTCGACTTCTGAACATATCGTATTTTACGACATTTAGTATACAAACAAACTCCAAGTTACGGACTTAACTCGTTAAAACAAGCTTAAAAACCTACCATCTCTCTACGGATGACCCGTAAACATCTCGGCTCGCTACACGCAACACCGTTTTGATTGCGGTTATTTTAAAACTAAAAACGGCACATAAAATCTAAACCAATCAGGTGCACGCTGGGTGTTTCTTTTCTCTCTCTCTCTCTCTTCGGCAGCGACCATGACCAGACTTTAAACTAAAACTCATGAACCAAGTTAACCGAACCTTCTTACACACTTTGGCTTTGGATTGTCATGATTCACGACAAAGTTGCATATATCCCTGCCACTCATACTTTCGCTTTGAATTTCTCCAGAACACTTCGTATCACTACGAAGATCCATATTGCTTGGGTATGCTATCGTATGGTTACATATGAACTCGAGAAACTTGTTTCAGTTCGAGTATGGATTTCGGTTCTGGAGAAATTGAATAAGATTATTTGGTTGTCTTTTCTCTTACCTTCTCTCAGGTTGCAAGGGCTCTTAGTATTAGAAGAGTGCACCTATTACGCTTATTGAATAGTCTTCTTCCAAACCTTAGACAGGTGTCGAAAGGTGGGGAAAGAAGAAAACAATTATCCTAATTATGGTGTACAGAAGGTAAGAAGTAAAGACATATAAAAGGATTGGAGTGAGGGCCAGGAAAATTACGACTACTATCATGAATCTAGATAGTGGAAATGACATTACTAGGAATACCCGACCACCCCCACAAAACATTTTCATATTTCAGTTTTACTATGCGGTGTTAATTGAAAACTACTTTTCCAATTAGATTCTGACACCAGGGTATGTATTTACAAGACTTGATTCTTACATCTGTATGGTGTTACAGATGTTGAGTGGGAGTAAGATATTGGGAATTAGGTGATTAGATCCTCAATATCAGAATTCTTTGTAATTGGTGACATTTGAGGAAATCACCTGGGTTTTTCCTAACGGAAAATTTTTTGTTTTGAATATCTGTTGTTAGGCACCAATTTTAAACTGATATATCTATACATTTATTTTATAAAGTGAGATATAACTTTTTGAAATTATGTTTAAGACATTTACCTATATCAGTTGATGGTTAGCTAAGGTGCATTCAACAACGGTGTAATTCTTCTTAACCATAACATAGTTTTCAACCTACGATGCATAGGATTTGAGTTATTAAACTCAGAGGACTTATACAAAGTATTGTATGTTGTCCGATGTCCATTAGGACAAGGGGGTTGGTACTCGTACCATATTCCATTTACTTATGACTTATCTAGTTTTAGACACGTATTTCGTTGAAATACAAGGTCCAAATTTTGAGAAGTTATAGGTTTAAGAATATAGCAGAGAACCATACGTTGCAAGTATCGGAATTCTTCGAAGTGATCGAAGATGTGGATACTTATGCTAGGTATTCTGTTGTAAGTAATATATTTAAGAACTTGTTTCTCTCTCAGGTTACTCATCCATGGGTATGCTCCTTGATGAGTAATACTACATGGCCTTCTTCCATTTAGTCGATATGCACTGGAAACAGCTGAATGTATTTTGAATCTGGTTCCAATTAAATTAGTGCCTTTGTTTTTATATTGGATATAGAATGGATTCATATCTTAACGATGTTAAGGTATAAGGAGTTGTCCGGCCTATGCTTAAAACCAGAATCCGGATAAACTCAAGGCACGTTTCAGTAATGGCAGTTTATGGGTTATCTCGGGCTTTGACGTGGGTTAACATTCTACCATTTGCAGGATCAATAGTAATATTGTTCTTGACTCGCCACCCGTTTTAGTAAAATGAATTCTTTTTAGAAAACATTAGTGGGAGTATGGTAGAACTGTAAGTGATTCCAGAACCACAAATGATTACTGAAAATTTGGTCGAACCTAAGAATTCAATTGGATTCGACAATCCCTTAGCCACTCCGCAGATATGGTGAGTATCCTCAGCTACCCGAGGGGTACTTCGGTCTCCTCAAAGACGGTGACAGGGAGGTTTTGATGACCCAAGCTTGCCACTACTGCCGTCCTAAACTATGAGATCTGGCAGGTGGATGACTATAACGTTGTTCTAAATTAACTTTAGAAGTGCATGTGTATAGGACTCTGCAGAGGGTTATTGTAGTCAGTGGGAGAAGCGGAAGCGTGATAGGCCAGTAGCTTATGTCTATTTATAGACTAAAGTAAGTATATCGGAGAAAGATCATCTATTTTTGATGTGACAGTCATAGAGTTTGACTTCATCAGAACAACAGATGGACCTGATAAGAAGGTAGTAGGGAGTGATGTCCTGGTATTTGGATGACGTACTCCTTATAGGAAGTGATATTCCTAAACTACGATACATTTTACTGTGGTTGTCACAAGGTGTTTCTCCACATAGGATCTGGACAAAATATCATGGATTCTGGTAACCGGATCTATGGTTTTAGATCTAAATTTGGGAAGTATCCTAATTCGGGTACTTTGACACTATTCTAAAGCGTTTTAGAATGGACGACTCTTGGCGTGATGGTGTACCCGCAGGTGATGGAGTCACCCTCTGTCACGACCCGGAAAAAGGCACGTGACTGGCACTAGAATCATGTGAAGTCTACAGGACCCCACCTAATTCAAGTAAGCCAAAGCCCAGAAATCTAAACCTTTTTAGGGAAAATAATAGAGGTGAAGTTTGTAAAATAAAGGTATGATACATAAAAGTGCAAGTCGATTATACTTATAGTTGAAAACATTTTTCGTCTTTAAAATTTGGGCAGAACCTCCCTGGTATATTTTGATACAAAACCACATACGAGCAATATATATGCATCCCCAAGCGGGAGCTAGCTCTTCGCCATTTGGCAGAATAACAACCACGAAATAAACATATATACGACGCCCAATGGCGAAGATAAACCCAGAAAGAAAAGATAAATAAATCAGGACATCAAAACCTCAAATGAAGCGAACATACACCCATCGCTCTAAGTCTCGCCAATACAAGTCTGACAAGGTCTACCAATATACAAATTTTGTTTCTGACTGATGGAGTTTATCTAGATACAACAGGAATAATAATACAAGAATGGGCACGATCCAATGTGTCCCATCTACTCAAGAAAACACCCTAAAGGAACTGTGTGCCAGTGATACCGCTACTGATCCAAGCGGTCGGACCTGCAAGAAAACTGTGGCACAACGGGAGTGAGTTGCCAACTCGTGAGTAGAAAACATCAACAGGTAGAAATCAAATAAACAACGATTCCTAGGTTATACTGTATCATGAAAGTAATACTATGATCTCTAGGGTGACCATGTATACATATGACAACAATAGAGTCAAAGCCAACAGCATATATAAATAAACATCTGAAATCATATGCTTGTATGCATGTGGATATCATCCACGTGTCTCCATCAACGACACAATCAATATTATAGAACCTGAGTGTCCAACATCGACACTCGAATCATCATGAAAACATATGCCTGTATCTATGAGGATATCAACCAACATGTGTCCATCAACGACACATCAAAATCATGGAACCTGAGTGTCCAACATCGACACTCGAAACATCATGAAACCCGTGTCCAGTATCGACACGTAAATCCTCATATCTCGGGATCCGTCAGTCCGGATCGGCCCATAGGCTCCGTCAGTCCGGATCGGCCCATATCCATCTCACGACTCCGGTCGGTATCCTCCAGATAACCGCCGGGTCCAAACTATCACCGGTAGGTAGTGCTCCCTCCTGCCAGGCTCAACGTCATCCCCACGATCTTCTTCCCCCCGGGTACCTTATCGGGTCCACCATGTACCCACAAATGGTTCGTCCAACTCCTCGAATCGGGTCTCGAAAACAAATCTTAGAACCGAGAAAACTCATGGTGGACACATCCAAATCACATCACGAGAAACCGCGTTTTTAAAACAATTTAAAATTTCCTTTGAAATATATCCACGGTTCTCAAATCCAAAAATCTCATGAAAACAACATCTCAATGCATATAACCATAAGTACGATGTATGTAAAAATAGAACAGTAATATGAGCATATCAAGTATATTATGCAAGCATATCAAATGATAGTACTGAACAATGATTGTACTTTACGGTTACGAATAATATCATGATATGACAGTTCTCCTGTGTAAGTGGCATAGCAATTACCGAAGATGAATGTGTGAGCCGGCAAATCTGTGTAAGTGTAACGTGCACATCATCGATAATTGTGCAGGTGTACTAGCAGACGATATCATAACAACTAATGAAAGCGCATGTAAATATATATATATAAAATGCAATGAGGGTAAAATGAACGCAGTAGAAAAGTAAATAGTAATGCAATAAGCTAAGATATACATCGATATACGAGCCATACAATATCGTATCCAAAATTGCACGAATCTTTATTTTTTGGGAAAGTAAAGACTACGATGTTTTTAAAGAAAAGCAATACGTTTGAAATCCGTAGCATCCCTCGGTTTATCCTTAGAAACGTAATAGATTCGTTAGTTTTGAAAATAGATATGACTCGAACCCTATTTTAACATCTATTTAAGTAATTAAAAGACTAAAAGGCTAAACTAATTGCGAGTGAACAATACGGATCAATCATCATGTATACATCTCAAACGGCCTCCTCAAAATCGAGGGTACGGGTCAAATATCATATATCATAATTCATACGGTACGATCCGTCGTACGATATTATAAACAAGGGTACGGATCTAAGGTCACGTACAACATATCACTCTTTATTCTCATATAAATACACACACATAACTCAAGTCACATCTATATAAAACTCATCTCATGTCTCACATCCGTATATTGACATATTAAGCCAAGTCATCTTACCTCATCACATTCTCTTTTCATCATAACAATATCTCGCATCAAGTCATCTTGCATATACATCACATTCTCATTTGTATGTATGTAGAATCTCATATCATCTATTGGCGTACGAATATAACATGCACATAGCCTTGCATCCTCAAGCCAACATATCCACTAATGTCATCTTTTATCGCATCATCTCATATTCAAACCTTTAATCATATCCATAAGTTCGTAGCATATCTTTTCTCCAAATATAATTTATATATCGATTTTCCATATCAAAGGTTGCGCGGGTGCTATACGCCATCCACCCGACTTCCCCCGTAGATATAAATCTACTCACCTGCTAAATCCTTGCTTCGTCGAAGTCGATGTGCTTCGTCGTCTCGGAAGTCCACATGAGGGTACCTACAAATCAACACATATCGCAACGTTATGAAAACCAAGTCCAAAAACCGATACGGCACACAAATTGCTTATAGGTTAGAACCTATAGTTTACACATGCAAAAACAACCAAATAACCCTCGTCGTTGACGTACAAACGTCCAACGACCAAATCACATCAAGAAATTCATCAATCCAAGTTTCAAATATCGGAAAACATAATACGGCAACTGATGAAATCACTCCCAGATTTTTGCTTAGGTATATTAGGACCAAACTAACAATACAATAGCTAGGTTAGAAGGAGTATGAGCTACAGGAAAAACCCCAACACCAATAGCCAACACTGGCCCGGCGAGATACCCAAATTACATGGCGTCGCCGGCCAAACCTAGGAATTGGTGTCTCGTTCTTCTGCCGTGGTCTTCTAGTGGTCTAACTTGGTTTAGGTAAACACTCCAAGTTGCTCCAGATACCCTGTAGTCCTCAAAGCTTCATAAAACCGACATGGGAAAATTCTAAGTTCGTATATCGGGTTCTAATCTCTGGTCTAGGCCATTAAACATCACTAAGGTCAAGTAAAACACTCACTACGCCTCAATTACATCATCACAACTCAACTCAAACACTAAACCTCATCTAGGGAATTCAAAGATCACTAAAACATATCGGTTTAACTCTAGACTAATATAGCACATAAAAAAACTAATAACTAAACAAGAAGTGTGGGATTATACCTCCTTTGCTACTGAACAAAATTCTTGAGTCGCCCAAAGTGCTCAAAATTCAATCTTGGTTCCACTAAAGGGTGTAGGATGAGATGGGAATCAACTTTTGTGAAGGGAGACATAAGTTTGGAGGTGTTTTTCATGGTGTTTGTGGGTGGTAGTAAGGTGGAGGGTTGAAGGAGAAGGAGGAGGAGGAGAAGAATGAACAAGAGGATGAAGGATGAAGATATGAACCATGGTCAAAAGATTACACCCTCTCTCTCTCTCTCACTTGCCCATACCCCTTTGTTACCCCTCCCATGCCTCCATATCTCTTCTTTTCTTTTTCTTTTCTTTTTCTCATTTTCTTTAAAACCAACATAAATACAAATGAAACCAACATGTAATCAAAATGCAACATGGCATGGTGCACTAACCATGGATATTAAATAAAAATACGGATTTGGCCTAATCGTGATTAGTAGTGCACTAATTAAGTTTAATTTAAACTTGCATATAATAATTGCATAATTATTTATAAAATGCCCAAATCCAAATAAATACCTTTTTAATAACTAAACTATATTAATCTCCAATAATTTTCCAAATATTGGTATATAATTATACCATTTTACGAAAACCTCAATTCACAAAGCAAATAGTTTTGCGAAATATATTATTTTAATATTAAATTTCCAAAAATAATATTTTATATTTCTGAAATGTTACAATCTTCCCTCCTTAAATAAATTCGGTCCCCGAATTTAAATTTAAACCCCAAATACTAAAACATTTCAATTATCAGCTCAAATCAACGGGGCTCCGAAATCACGGAATACACAGAAATATCACAGCGCATTGAGTGCGCATAAAAATAAGCGTAAAACTCAAAATCAAACTCCGTCAAGCGTCACGCAATCATAGGAGTTATAATGGAAATACGAATCTCGAATTCCACTACTGGAATCCAGATACACTATAGTCAAAATCATAATACGTATATAGTACGCATCCCTTTAAATTCCTCTAAAAACTGGATAAAACACATGCAAAATCTTTTTCGAATCACAGTGTGATGCGTAACTCACGGCACAAGTGGCGGACGCTCATTTGTAAAGTAGTAAATATATGTCTATATATGTTTGCTTAAGATATACGTTTTGCCCTTTTTGAAACATCCCAAAGGTTTTTCTTCGTAAAAGTTCGTGTCACTCACGGACACGTAGGAAATTGCGAGACTATAGCTCCTTTTTGAAAACCTCTTGGTAAAATTTTTATGCATGCAAAAGTACTCAGATACTGTCCTCAATGTGCATTAGTCCTGCTCGGTTACTATATAATATAGTGCCCAACATGAAAATATGATGCTCAAAAGCAAAACCAGCTTCAAAAGGCGTATCCAACATCACGTGCGTCTGGTGCGCATGGAAATTCAAGTCCAATACAAGTGCCACGAATGTGCAAAAAAGCAAAATCTAAGTGCAACGGTTGTGCACGGAAGTATCTGTCAAGTGCAATGGGTGTGAACGACAACAACATCAAGTGCATCTAAGGTGCACAAAAATCTCAACCCAGTGCAACTAACATGCACAAATAAAATCTTAATCATGTGCATCCGGTGTTCACAAAATCTTATACCATGCATCCATTATGCGCGAAAATCCAAATCAAGTGCGTCAGGTCCGTACAAAACATCTAGTGCAGTAAAGCGCACGAAAACGAACGTCAAGTGCAACGGTGCACGAAAACAGAGATCTAATGCAACAAATGCACAAAACATAATCTCAGGTGCACTAGGTGCCCGAAAACTCATCAATATCTCAAATACACATAAAAACAACACCGAGCGTGCCAAGGTGTATTAAAATCATATGTGTATGCAACTGCGTGCACAAAATCCATATCAATGCACTGCGAGCACATGTAAGCTATACCGAGTGCATAAATCAAATCGAGTGCGTACAACATGCACAAAATCTCATCGACGGTATCGAAATCCACGGAATCATAAATATGTGCAGCCAAGGCACAAAATCGATATCAAGTGCAATAGATATGCACAAATCATAAACTAATGTAACGGTATATAAAACATAAATCAAGTGCAATAACTGTGCACAATTGAAAATATCTAGTAGGTGCAGCCATGGTGCACGAAAACAAATATCATGAAACTCAATCATCGAAACTCAAATCCAAGCGATAAAAGTGTGATACTCGGATCACGAAACACAAATCGCAATAAATGACATTGAGGTACACCTCCTTCAATGTCGAAAAATGCCGGTGCGCCCAAAGCTAGCAAAGAGAAAACATCTTCTTGCCTCCTGCCACGATCTGGCGTCCTCTGTCTCTGGGTCCTCATTTCCTCTATGGATTACCAATCTCCAAATTCATCCGCTAGTCGGCCCGGTTGAGTATAACGACGGAAACAATTCCGCTCTGGCACTCCGTTGATCCTCTTTTGGCAAATTAACATGACTATTCACAAAGCAGCACATCACTGGTGATGCCGGCCCTCTAAATAAGCGCTATGCAACTGATCCTGGGTGCAAATCTTTATCGTTGCCGTGTCCTGGAAAGAACCTGCTTAGGGTCTTTTCCGATCTCATCTATGCCAAACTATACGGAGGTTAGCACTCTTTACTTAATCCTTTTTCTCATATCCGGACGGCTGCGTCCTCAGCACGGCTTCCCTCTGGAATTTGGCAGCATCCGGCGCCTCTACATACATGTCAACCCTCTGGTATCAACGGGGAGTAACACAGCTCGTTAAAATATCTCATGAACCTATTGTTTCACCCGTCTTCATCTTCGTCCACGTCGATGTCATAACTTGCGGGCTAAGTGCTGCAATTCGTTCTCGGCTAGAGTCAATCCAGAGTCTTTCACACGGACTCGAAATAACAAACTCAGGTATCTTCACCATTCTATGGAAAGTATCTAGCCGATAGCATTCTCGGGAACTCGTCTAATTTATCGGAGGAATACGCTTCATTCGTCCATTCTCGATCAACTCACAACGCGTCTGGGTGAGGTCCTTCTATCCGAAACTGGTCAACTTACCGATCTCACATCGGAGCATCCAATGAATAATGTCCTCTCTTACTCGATTTACTCTAGATCTGAGTAAGATCCTTCAAACTGGAATTCTTCAATTCAACTGAGCCTGCGTCGGCGCATCAGATCAGACGAATCATCTCAGTCACTCTATCCAAGATGGACTAGCTATCTCCTGTCATATCTCTGCCTGAAAGCTCCTGTGGTTTTAGCTCATAAACCCTGGAAGCGACATCCCATCAATCTCAGCAACAGCTGGGTCATCTGTCTGCATGGTAGACAACATCGCGATCTTTGAGGTAGTATGTACATCAACAGTCCTATCAATTTGGAAGCCTCTATCAAAGGTCTGATCACCCGGAGCAAATCTGAATGCTTGCCTCAAACGAGAAATCTCAACACAACAATACACCGATACGTTCCTATGTCACCAGAAGAATATCAAGGTCAATCCTCGTCCGTGACGAGCTCGCTCTGACCGCATCTCTAGCAGCAGCTCTCTCTGCGCTCAAAGCCATGGTGACAGGAACCTCAAGCAGGTATCGATGAAGATAGATCATAGGAACGAATAGAAATACAGATCTCAAGATATATACATCCTAAGATTACTTAAGCGGAGTATCGTATCATAAGTATGCCGCGGAACATACGCACGGTACGTCACTCTACTCAAGCTACCTACTCCGTCAATTAAGGTCAACCTATGTAACGAAAGTTCGGTTCTAATACCCCCTCGGCCAAGTCTAAGTTCCGTAAGGTCAAGCCTAAGTTCCGAAATAAATACGCCCTAGACACCGCATAGTCAAACCTAGCCTCGAACCAAGGTTAAACCTAATGCTTTGATACCAACTTTGTCACGACCCGAAAAAAGGCACGTGACTGGCACTTGAATCATGTGAAGTCTACAGGACCCCACCTAATTCAAGTAAGCCAAAGCCCAGAAATCTAAACCTTTTTAGGGAAAATAATAGAGGTGAAGTTTTTAAAGTAAAGGTATGATACATAAAAGTGCCAGTGGATTATACTTATAGTTGAAAACATTTTTCGTCTTTAAAATTTGGGCAGCACCTCCCTTGTATATTTTGATCCAAAACCACATACGAGCAATATATATAGGCATCCCCAAGAAGGAGCTAGCTCTTCGCCAATTGGCAGAATCACAACCACGAAATAAACATATATACGACGCCCAATGGCGAAGATCAACCCAGACAGAAAAGATAAATAAAGCAAGACATCAAAACCTCAAAAGACGCGAACATACACCAATCACTCTAAGTCTCGCCAATACAAATCTGACTAGGTCTACCAATATACAAATTTTGTTTCTGACTGATGGAGTTTATCTAGATACAACAGCAATAATAATACAAGAATGAGCACGATCCAATGTGTCTCATCTACTCAAGCAAACACCATGAAGGAATTGTGTGCCAGCGATACCGCTACTGATCCAAGCGGTGGGACATGCAAGAAAACTGTGGCACAATGGGGGTGAGTTGCCAACTCATGAGTAGAAAACATCAGCAGGTAGAAATCGAATAAACAATGATTCCTGAGTCATACTGTATCATGAAAGTAATACTATGATCCCTAGGGTGATCATGTATGCATATATATCAACAATAGAGTCAAAGCTAACGGCATATACAAATAAACATATGAAATCACATGCCTATATGCATGTGGATATCATCCACGTGTGTCCATCAACGACATAATCAATATCATGGAACCTGAGTGTCCAACATCGACACTCAAATCATCATGAAAACATATGCCTGTATCTATGAGGATATTAACTAATGTGTCCATCAACGACACATCAAAATCATGGAACCTGAGTGTCCAACATCGATACTCGAACCATCATGAAACCCGTGTCCAGTATCGACACGTAAATCCTCATATCTCAGGCTCAGTCAGTCCGGATTGGCCCATGGGCTCCGTCAGTCCGGATCGGCCCATATCCATCTCACGACTCCGGTCGATATCCTCCGGATAACCGCCGGGTCTAATCTATCATCGGTAGGTAGTGCTCCCTCTTGCCAGGCTCAACGTCATCCCCACGATCTTCTTGCCCCGGTGTACCTTATCGGGTCTACTATGTACCCGCAAACGGTTCGTCCAACTTCTCGAATCGGGTCTCGTAAACAAATCTCAGAACCGAGAAAACTAATAGTGGACGCATCGAAATCACATCACGAGAAACCGCGTTTTTAAAACATTTTATAATTACTTTTGAAATATATCTGCGGTTCTCAAATCCAGAAATCTCATGAAAACAGCACCTCAATGCATATAACCATAAGTACGATGTATGCAAACATAGAATAGTAATATGAGCATATCAAGTATATCATGCAAGCATATCAAATGATAGTACTGAACAATGATTGTACTTTACGGTTACGAATAATATCATAATATGGCAGTTCTACTGTGTAAGAGGCATAGCAATTACCGATGATGAATGTGTGAGCCGACAAATCTATGTAAGTATAACGTGTGCATCATCGATAATTATGTAGGTGTACTAGCAGACGATATCATAACAACTAATGAAAGCGCATGTATATATATAAAATACAATGAGGGTAAAATGAACGTAGCAGAAAGATAAATAGTAACGCAATAAGCTAAGATATATCTCGATATACGAGCCATACAATATCGTATCTAAAATAGCATGAATCTTTATTTTTTTTGAAAAGTAAGGACTACGGTGTTTTTAGAGAAAAGCAATACGTTTGAAATCCGTAGCGTCCCTCGGTTTATCCTTTGAAACGTACAAGATTTGTTAGTTTTGAAAATAAGTATGACACGAACCCTATTCTAACATCTGCTTAAGTAATTAAAAGACTAAAAGGCTTAACTAATTCCGAGTCAAAAGTACGGATCAATCATCATGTATACATCTCGTACGGTATAGTCCGTCGTACGGCTTCCTCAAAATCGAGGGTACGGGTCAAATATCATATATCATAATTCGTTCGGTATGATCCGTCGTACGATATCATAAACAAGGATACAGATCTAAGGTCACGTACAACATATCACTCTTTATTCTCATATATATATATATATATGTATATACATATAACTCTTTGCTTAGATACATATGTACATATATAACTAAGGTCACATCTATATCAAACTCATATCATGTCTCACATCCATATATCGACATATTAAGCCAAGTCATCTTATATCATCACATTCTCTTTTCATCATAACAATATCCCACATCAAGTCATCTTGCATATACATCACATTCTCATTTGTATGATATAGAATCTCATATCATATATTGGCGTACGAATATAACATGTACATAGCCTTGCATCCTCAAGCCAACATATCCACTAATGTCATCTTTTATCGTATCATCTCATACTAAAACCTTTAATCATATCCGTAAGTTCGTAGCATATCTTTTCTCCAAATATAATTTATATATCGATTTTCCATATCAAAGGTTGCGCGGGTGCTATATGCGCCATCCACCCGACTTCTCCCGTAGATATAAATCTACTCACCTGCCAAATCCTCGCTTAGTCAAATTTGATGTGCTTCGTCGTCTCGGAAGTCCACACGAGGGTACCTACAAATCAACACATATCACAACGTTATGAAAACCTAGTCCGAAAACCGATACGGCACACAATTGCTTATAGGTTAGACCCTATAGTTTACGCATGAAAAAACAAATAAATAACTATCGTCATTCACGTACAAACGTCCAACGACCGAATCACATCAAGAAATTCATCAATACAAGTTTCAAATATCGGAAAACAAAATACGGCAACTGAGGAAATCACTCCCAGATTTTTGCTCAGGTATATTGGGACCAAACTAACAATACAGTAGCTAGGTCAGAAGGAGTATGAGCTACAAGAAAAACCCCAACACCAATAGCCAACACTGGCCCGGCGAGATACCTAAATTACCCGGCCTCGCGGGCCAAACCTAGGAATTGGTGCTCGTTCTTCAGCTGTGGTCTTCTAGTGGTCTAACTAGGTTTAGGTACTTGTTTGATTTTCCTATAAACACTCCAAGTTGCTCCAGATACCCTGTAGTCCTCAAAGCTTCACAAAACCGATACGGGAAAATTCCAAGTGTTAGTTATATGTATGCCCTAGAGGCCATTACTGTACATATGATGTATATTGTAATGGATGCTTGGATATATATAGGGAGGACTTTCTTGCTCGATATGATAGTATGCTATCTGGTTGTACTTTATCTTAACATGTACTTTGATTGTCTCTATATTACATGTTGATAAAGCCCTTAGGATATGTACTGGACTACTGGGACTATGATGAGATCATACTAGTGGGGCCACGGTAGTCGACGAGTATATCCTATAACTGTTCCTAGTTGAGGGTGTATCGAGACAGGGCATCGATGCACCAGAGTAGACTAGCGTATACGCATCTTGACCCATATGATGGGCGATGGATGATCCCATATCCATCGGTGTTTGACATCAAGGATGGTGTACGGGTGCTCAGTGGAGACTGGGTACACTGGACGGACTCGCCGAGAACTCACAGATGGTATTATACCTCACGTCAGATGGCAGTTCTCCGGTGACACTGGTATAGAGTAGTCTGTTGACCCGAGATCGTCATAGAGTCTTGTGTGATTCCCACTGTGCTTTGATTTCCATCATACAACGTCCAAGAGGGCGTGCAAAAAGGTGTCTTTTGGGTACAGTCCCGAATCACATGGAGGCAATGAGCGATAGGAGGGGATTCGTCTCTCACGGTATAGGGAGTTGATGTTGTGCTGTGTTCGATTGGTTATAACCGGAAATCCCTGGCCAGGGTTGCTGAGATTTACTGGTAAGTGTTATCAGTAGTTTCTCGAACTGTTATAGACCTCATATCGACACGACTTATCGAGCTACTGGGGTCTGACGTTTACCACCCCTAGGCGAGATATGCGACATATCAGACGACGAGACCGGACTGTACGGGAGTGTTACTGTTTGTATTCACAGGAGAAGTTACAGGGTTGCTTGTTGATCTTCTGAACGCTCAATACCTGGGTGGCTGTTACGTTTAGCTGACTGCTTGCAGCTTATGGGTGTTTGATATGATCATCACCTAATGCCGGCGTATTGACGATTCTTTAGAGTCCTACACAGAGGTTTCTCGGCTCAGGAAAAACGGAGTAGGGGCACATATGTGATATGTGCGGGACCGAGGATAATACGATATGAGATACCGTATTCTATTCTCGCGATATTTGATATCAACCGGGTCATCGGATCAAGTGTTGATTCGATGAATTGGTACGGATAAATATTAGTCGGTTATAT
Organism: Agapanthus africanus; assembly: GCA_030015575.1. Classification (NCBI taxonomy): domain Eukaryota; kingdom Viridiplantae; phylum Streptophyta; class Magnoliopsida; order Asparagales; family Amaryllidaceae; genus Agapanthus; species Agapanthus africanus. The sequence continues at coordinate 174,579,048 of JASDDO010000010.1, forward strand.
GCGATATAGCCGGATTGTCGGATCAAGTGTTGATTCGATAATTTAATGTATAATAATATATATGATATATTAAATTACATTAACTAATATTAGCTCACTAAAAGATTCTTTTTCTCACTCGGGTAATACATTGATATATATGCGATATATGTTAATTGTATTATTTTATTTTGTTACTATAAATATTATATATGTGATATATAATATTGTAACATGATATGATAACTAATGCAACATGTCTAGTGGAGTTTAAACATGATTAGGGTTTGGATTAGGGTTAACACTTCTAGTTGATTCTAGAAGCTTTTCTTATTGTCATGATAAAGATATTTTGTTATGACTCATGCTTTAACCCAACCCAAACCCTAACCCTAGTTAATTCTCTACATGAGTTTAGTTGACCATGATTGCATTATTCATCATATTAATTCTTTCTATTCATCACAAAAGAATTCTATCATATTGTTCATCTTCTTCCTTCTTCTTTCTTCATGGAAAAAGCTTACTAGCTTTTTCCAAGTGATGAATAAATATGAGAAAAAGATAAATTAAGAGAGCAAAATCCTACTTCATCATTCTCATCTTCCCTTGCCATTTAGATGAGGGTGTTCACATCATTTCATGAGTGTTAGCTTGTGTTAACGAAACTTCAAGGTAGATCATCTTTGTATCGAAGATCGGAAGCAAAGGTTGCATCTTTCTCTTCGTGGAACCTCTCGAGAGTCCGGAACCCGATGATCGCAGCGAAGGGACGACAACACGGAGCATATGAAGTGAAGGACCGGATCTACAAAGGTTGTAATCCCTCTCACTTAGTGTTAAAGTTGTTAACATGCTAGTTTTTGCCTAATCTCTAGTTTAAAGATCCGTATTCGGGTTGTTCGGCATGGCTAAATTTTTAATCGGGCATGGTTGATACCTCGTAGACCCTTGTGTGCGTGCATAGCAACCCTACAGTGGTATCAGAGCCAAGCTAAGGCTTTAGGCGAAGTCTAGACGAAGTTTAAAATCCGATCGAACCCGGAAAACCCGATATAACCCCTTCTCTGGAAATTTTTCAAAACTGTGATTTTTTTCATATTAAAAATGCTCAAAAAATTCAGCAGGGTATTTTAGAAATTACTGTGAAAAATGACACCCTAACTCAACTATTTCACCGCGGAACCGCGGCCAAACCAAGGCATTGGCGGCGGTTCCGCGGCTGTTACTGTTGATTGATGGTTAGTTTCTGCACAGTAATGACCGTCTGTACTTCCTGATTCTTCTGGGTATTTTTATTTCTACTCAAGTGTTGAGTTTTCTGGGTTGTATTGGGGACTCGTTGTTTCGATCGGATATTATAACTTTGTTTAGTTTGTCCGGATAATTTTAGAAACTGTTAAAAAGTTCGAACGGATATCAATAACTCACTTTTTCCCCTGTCGGAAATTTTTTCAATAGTTGGATTTTTTCTCGAGTTTAAGAACGTTCTAAGTCGTGCAAGTAACGCGGTGGACCCTCTAGAAGACAACAAACCTTAACTCGATTTTGTGACCATCTTGAACTGCTTCTGAACCTTAGGGTATGTGGCAGTACGGCGTGCCACATGTGAGGCGTTGGCTTGACCCTTCTACGGCTGGACCATTGGTACTGTGGCATGTGATGGATGTTTTTAAACTGATTTCAAGTGTTGAGATATATTGGGGAAATCTTGGGTGTTTGATGATTCGATCGGAAAGTTTAACTTTGTCTATTTATCTGGAATGTGATACAATATTTGGAATCCACAGGTAGTTATGAGATAACTGATTTGAATATTATAAATCTAGTAGTTCAGTCTCAGATTATCGGCTGCCACGGAATTTTGATGTGATCAAAAGTCCGTTACAATCACGTAGCGTACGCGGATACTCGCCGGGTAAACTTAATAGACAGCCACATCCTAAAGCCCCGACCAAGTGACTGTAGGAGAACCCCGTCGCCGAAAGCATCCGTTCGGGTGCTCGCGGTAGCGGTGTTCCGCCTTGGTGCACTTCGTCGATGGTATCGGGGGTGCGGCCGTCTACTAAAGTTTGCGACGAGCATTCGATCAGGATGTCGGGAATCTTGTTGAATTGCCCGACTTGACATTGAAAAGTGTTTTCGATAAAGAGACTAAAATGCGGGGTTTATAATTGTTAGGCATGTGATGTCTAAGGAATTAATTTAGTTAGGCATGCGATGTCTAAGGAGGTTGCGGATTCCAACTGTTGTAGTTTTACACTTTCTTTTCTGTGGCCGTAAGCGTAGTATGTGGTGTATCGCCGGCTTCGTTGCTATACATCAACGACAATCGGGATACGCAAACTTGCTTACGTTGATGATATGAGATATTATGTGTTGCTGTGATATGTTGTATTGGATCGTCGCGTTTGAATAGCCGGGAGTTTTATGTGAGATGAGAGTTTTTTCTTTTCCATTCATATAAAATTCATTTGTATGTAATATTCTTTTATTGGGGCACTTCCAGGTTGCGGAAGATGTCACCGTTGTATATTATTTACTTTTCCGCATTAGGTAGACCCAAGGAGGGGAGCACAAGTAACCGGGTTCTAGGGTCCAGTGGGAGACCATCTCGAAGAGTCGGGACCGGGTCTCCTAACCCTAGAATTGGCAGTGTTACTTGCCGCTCTCGTAGGGGTCTAGGGATGTGGGTTTGGCTATTCATCGCGACCGTGGAATCCGTGTTTTATACAGGCTCGTATTGAAAACACGGACGTCCTAGTATATCCAATATTTCATATATGTTCTTCTGCTGCAATGTTCAGTGATGAGATCATATTACTACCTGAGATGAATGTTTATATTATATATATGAGATATATGTTATATTGCAGATTTCGTTTCAAATGTGATGCTTGTGAAGCATAATTAAATGGGACTTCATTAATGAGATTAATGAAATAAAAGAAACCTAAGATGTTGTAGAAACTTGTTTAAATTAAAAACTGGTAGCTCTAGTTCTTGCTTTCCATCGCGGTGTTCCTTGTAGAACATCCTGCACCTTATTCGATAAGGAAAGGACCGAGATCCCTTCACCGGGAGTGACTCCTTTAGCAATAACTGGCAGATGCTATAAACTCGGTTTGTCTTTTGATTGCTTCTATAGTTCTTGCTTTGCATAGTGATATTTATGAAATATCCTGCACCTTATTCGATGAGGAAAGGGCCGACGATCCCTTCACCGGGAGTGACCCCTTTAACAAAACTAGAAAAGCCTCAAAAACACTCCATTTAAAATCACTCGATTCTACAACGATATCAAGTTCATTACGCAAAGGGTTTTCTTAAAAACCTGTCGTAGCCCTCCGTCATTTCAGATAAGTAATAGTTAGTATTCGTGCTGCGTTTGTTGACCTTGTCAAGGAGTAGTGTGCGGTAGCTGATTACTGCTTATCTGTATAAGCATATGATGCGATTGGATTAGGGTAGTCGTGCGACTTTGTTGACCTTGTCAAGGGTCGTGCGGGTGGGTTTAATTCAATCAGGAAATGACGGGTTGAACTTGACTTGCGGTCTATGGTTTGTTGACCTTGTCAAGGTCATAGATCACTTGGGGAAAAATATTATTGGGAATTTCAAGTGTTGAAATTTGCAATGAGATTACATATCTTCTATGAGATAGTTGGATCCCGATACCCGCTGCGAGTAAGAGTTACTCCTGGGAGAGTTTTACACATTACAATTAGCCGATCAAGTAGGTGTCTAGAAAGGTGTTAACCGGGTTACGCCCCTGGGAAAACGAGGTTTACTTTAATTAGGTTCGTGCGAAAGCACGGGGGACCTCCCTCAAATTACCGACACTGGCCTGGCTGAAAGATTGGCGAACTTGTAGCGTGTAATTAATCTCGGCTAGTCTTTCCTTTTAGGGCTTGAAGGAAGATTTGATTAAATCAGTGGGAGACATCCTGATTAGATATATTAAATAACCAATCTAATCTTGCAAGAGCATACGCTGAGTGTTTTCTTCTCTCTCTCTCCAGGTAGCGACCATATCACGCCTTAATCAAGATAATAATATGGATTATTGACCGAACCCGCTTGTTATACTGAGCTGGGGAACGTTGGTCCCGCTCCAACTTATAATTGTTATAAGACAGAGCAGGAAATAGGGGATTACCAGAATTCCCGTGCCGCCCAAACGAAGAAAGTGCATGCTGATGCATCTTCTTCGGGTGTGTCCATTACAGAGAACTGTTTCTCAGTATCCTTTACGTCCTGGGTATTTGATACCGGATCAGGATCCCACATATGTAATCTGTTACATGGGCTACAGATAGGTAGAGAACTGAGAACGGGTGATAAGTTTCATGAGACAGAAAACGGTGCAAGTGTTGCGGCCAAGTCTGTTGGTCACTATCACCCTGTATTACCGGAATACATTGATTCTGAACGAATGTTATTAGATACCGAACCTGATATACAAAATCATATCGGTCTCTTTATTAGTAAAGAAAGATATAATTTTGTATTGTTGGATAATGTTTTGAACATTTCCTATATCAAGAGTTGATCGGTTCAGGCACGTTATCTAAAAGTATTGATGTTCTAAATCAAAATACAGTTCTTAGTATACAGAACACGCACAAGACGAAGAGTTCAGAAATGAACGAATCTTTCTTGAGGCATTGTAGACTAGGTCATATCAATGCGACCCGACTAGCTGAAGTTATATTAAGATGCATATTTAAATTTGTTTGAATTTACATCTTGTGAAACTTGCCAGTCATGTCACAAAGATAAGATGACCACAGATCTGTTTATTGGAAACAGAGAAAGAGTTAGTGAACTCTTGGGATTGATACATGTTGATGTATGAAGGTCCCCTGTCTACACATGTCAGGACCGGTTCTTTGTACTTCATTATATTCACTGATGATCTCTCAAGATTCAGACATATGTTCCAGTTGAAACAAAAGTCCGAAACTTTTGAGGTAATCACAGAATATAAGTTAGAAGTAGAGAACCAAAATAAGGGTAAAAGTATTATGTCCTTTGATGAGATCAAGGAGGAGAATACTTGAGCACGGAATTCCTGGACTATTCTAAAGGAGAATGAGATTCTCTCTCAGCATTACTCCTCCGTATACACCATAGCACGATGGTATATCGGGGCGGAGCAATAGCACCCTATGTGATATGGTGTGCTCTATGATGAGTATTACTGAGGTTTCCTATTTCCTTTTAGGAGTTATGCACTTGAGAAGCTGCATACCTATTGAATAGGGTTCATATCAAATCAGATGCCTACCACTTCATATGTGATATGGAAAGGGAAGAGCCCATATCTTAAGTTTGTTAAGATTTAGGGTTGTCCAGCCTATGTCCAAAAGCAAAATCCGGACAAGCTCGAGGCAAGGTCTGTTATGTAGAACTGGAATTGTTCCAGCTATACAAACTGCAGCTGATAAATTGGTAGAACCAAAGGATTCAATAGTTTCCAACGAACCTCAGCCTCTCCGCCGATCTAGTAGGGTTCCTCACCCACCTGAGAGGTACTTCGGTTTCTCTATGACAGTGGGAGCGAGGATTGCATCATGAGATGATGACCCTACTTGTTTCGAGCTGGCCATCAAGAGTTGGACTCTGTAAGAATGGCTGGATGCTTATCGATCTGAGATGGAATCCTTATACACCAACAAAGTATGGACTTTGGTTGCTTTATCTAAAGGGTTAAATCCCCATCAGGAGCGAGTTTATCTTGAGAAGATTACTTGGTGTACATGAAAAAGTTGAGACTTTCAAAGCTATGCTTAAGTCCATCCAGATCCTACTTGCCACGGCTACATACCATGACTACGATATCTGGCGGTTGGGTGTCATGACTGCTTTTCTAAATGATGTTTTAGAAGAGAGCGTCTATAAGTACACAGCCAGAGGGCTTCGTAGACAGTGGGAGCAGCGGAAACGTGTGCAAGATGTTTTATATGATAAAACAGGCATCGCGGAGTTGGAACATCTGTTTTGATGTGGTAGTCAAAGAGTTTGACTTCATCAAAATGGTAGATGAACCTTGTATATACAAAAAGGTAGTAAGGAGTATGGTGGTGATCCTCGTAGAGTACGTGGATGACATACTCTTGATAGGGAAGGAGTTTCCTATGCTACGCTCGGTCAATATCACAACGATTCTCCATATAGGATCAAAGCGATACCTCCTAAATCCTGTGTTTTGGATCTATGATATAGATCTAATTGGATGTTAGGATACTCACTAGTTGTAGTGAGATGGTATCAATCGATCCTGGGGAGAATAACTGGAAAGGTTCCAGGGTGATAAGAACGACTGAATGTCAGTCGCAGGCATTATCTTTACCCTTAGTGGAGGGATGGTATTTTGGAAGAGTTCCAAGCTAGATACTGTGACATACTAGACGATTAAAGGCAAGATACATCGTTACCAAGGATACTACCAAAGAGGCAGTCTGGATTTATAAGTTCATGAGATGTACTCGTTCCTACCATTGTGAGACAATGGAGTTGTGGATTATGCCAAGGAACGCCCGTCCCATCAGAAATCCAGATATAATTCTTAGGCAGTCTCACCTGATCATGGAGATGGCTGATCTCCAGGGAGATCGAGGTTAGGAGAGTAGACACAGAGGACAATAGCGCGGATCCACTGACAAAGGCCTTTTTCCCAGTAGAGACTTTTTATGGGATGGTTGAGTATGAGATACTTCAACCGCAGCTAATTGTTGGGTATGCGATACCACAACAGATGGCCCTAGTGCAAGTGGGAGATTATTAGTTATATGTATGCACTAGAGGCCATTAGTGTACATACGATGTATATTGTAATGGATGCTTGGATATATATAGGGAGGACTTTCTTGCTCGACATGATAGTATGCTATCTTGTTGTACTTTATCTTAACATGTACTTTGATTGTCTCTATATTACATGTTGATAAAGCCCTTAGGATATGTACTCGACTACTGGGACTATGATGAGATCATACTAGTGGGGCCACGGTAGTCGACGAGTATATCCTATAACTGTTCCTAGTCGAGGGTGTATCGAGACAGGGCATCGATGCACCAGAGTAGACTAGCGTATACGCATCTTGACCAATATGATGGGCGATGGATGATCCCATATCCATCGGTGTTTGACATCAAGGATGGTGTACGGGTGCTCAGTAGAGACTGGGTACACTGGACGGACTCGCCGAGAACTCCCAGATTGTATTATACCTCACGTCAGATGGCAGTTCTCCGGTGACACTGGTATAGAGTAATCTGTTGACCCGAGATCGTCATAGAGTCTTGTGTGATTCCCACTGTGCTTTGATTTCCATCATACCACGTCCAAGAGGGCATGCAAAAAGGTGGCTTTTGGGTACAGTCCCGAATCACATGGAGGCAATGAGCGATAGGAGGGGATTCGTCTCTCCCGGTATAGGGAGTTGATGTTGTGCTGTGTTCGATTGGCTATAACCGGAAATCCCTGGCCAGGGTTGCTGAGATTTACTGGTAGGTGTTATCAGTAGTTTCTCGAACTGTTATAGACCTCATATCGACACGACTTATCGAGCTACTGGGGTCTGACGTTTACCACCCCTAGGCGAGATATGTGACATATCAGAGGACGAGACCGGACTGTATGGGAGTGTTACTATTTGGATTCACAGGAGAAGTTACAGGCTTGTTTGTTGATCTTCTGAGCGCTCAATAACTGGGTGGCTGTTACGTTTAGCTGACCGCTTGTAGCTTGTGGGTGTTTGATATGATCATCACCTACTGCCGGCGTATTGACAATTCTTTAGAGTCCTACACAGAGGTTTCTCGGCTCAGGCAAAACGGAGTAGGGGCACATATGTGATATATGCGGGACCGAGGATAATACGATATAAGATACCGTATTCTATTCTCACGATATTTGATATCAACCGGGTCATCGGATCAAGTGTTGATTCGATGAATCGGTACGAATAAATATTAGTCGGTTATATGCGATATAGACGGATTGTCGGATCAAGTGTTGATTCGATAATTTAATGTATAATAATATATATGATATATTAAATTACATTAACTAATATTAGCTCACTAAAAGATTCTTTTTCTCACTCGGGTAATACATTGATATATATGTGATATATGTTAATTGTATTATTTTATTTTGTTACAATAAATATAATATATGTGATATATAATATTGTAACATGATATGATAACTAATGCAACATGTTTAGTGGAGTTTAAACATGATTAGGGTTTGGATTAGGGTTAACACTTCTAGTTGATTCTAGAAGCTTTTCTTATTGTCATGATAAAGATATTTTGTTATGACTCATGCTTTAACCCAACCCAAACCCTAACCCTAGTTAATTCTCTACATGAGTTTAGTTGACCATGGTTGCATTATTCATCATATTAATTCTTTCTATTCATCACAAAAGAATTCTATCATATTGTTCATCTTCTTCCTTCTTCTTTCTTCATGGAAAAAGCTTACTAGCTTTTTCCAAGTGAAGAATAAATATGAGAAAAAGATAAATAAAGAGAGAAAAATCCTACTTCATCATCCTCATCTTCCCTTGACATTTAGATGAGGGTGTTCACATCATTTCATGAGTGTTAGCTTGTATTAACGAAACTTCAAGGTAGATCATCTTTGTATCGAAGATCGGAAGCAAAGGTTGCATCTTTCTCTTCGTGGAACCTCTCGAGAGTCCGGAACCCGATGATCGCAGCGAAGGGACCACAACACGGAGCATATAAAGTGAAGGACCGGATCTACAAAGGTTGTAATCCCTCTCACTTAGTGTTAAAGTTGTTAACATGCTAGTTTTCGCCTAATCTCTAGTTTAAAGATCCGTATTCGGGTTGTTCGGCACGGCTAAATTTTTAATCGGGCATAGTTGATGCCTCGTAGACCCTTGTGCGCGTGCATAGCAACCCTACACCAAGTTCGTGTATCGGGTTCTAATCTCTGGTCTAGGCCATTAAACATCACCAAGGTCAAGTAAAACACTCACTACACCTCAAATACACCATCACAACTCAACTCAAACCCTAAACGTCATCTAGGAAATTAAAAGATCACTAACCATATCGGTTTAACTCTAAACAAATATAGGGAATAAAGAAAACTAATAACTAAACTAGAAGTGTGGGATTATACCTCCTTTGCAACTGAAGAAAATTCTTGAGTTGCCCAAAGTGCTCAAAATCCAAACTTGGTTCCACTATTTGGCGTAGGATGTGGTGGGGATCAACTTTTGTGAAGGGAGACAAAAATTTGGAGGTGTTTTTCATGGTGTTTGTGGGTGGTAGTAAGTTGGAGGGTTGAAGGAGAAGGAGGAGGAGAAGAAGAATGAAGAGAAGGATGAAGATATGAACCATGGTCAAAAGATTACCCCCCCTCCCTTTCTCTCTCTCTCTCTCACTTGCCCGTACCCCTTTGTCCCCCCTTCCATGCTTCCATGTCTCTTCTTTTCTTTTTCTCATTTTCTTTTAAAACCAACATAAATACAAATGAAACCAACATATAATTAAAATGCAATATGTCATGGTGCACTAACCATGGATATTAAATAAAAATACGGATTTGGCATAATCGTGATTAGTAGTGCACTAATCAAGTTTAATTTAAACTTGCATAAAATAATTCCATAATTATTTTTAAAATGCTCAAATCCTAATAAATACCTTTTGAATAACTAAACCATATTAATCTCCAATAATTTTCCAAATATTGGTATATAATTATACCATTTTACGAAAACCCCAATTCACAAATCAAATAGTTTTCACAAAATATATTATTTTAATATATAATTTCCAAAAATAATATTTTATATTTCTGAAATGTTACACCCTCTTTAAAGAGATGTCTTTTAGATTGATGAGGAGAGAGATTTGTATGATTGACATATTATTTGCTTAGGCAATTGAGTCAATCATGAGATTTCAAGTACCACACCAGATATTGCTTTTGTTGAATAGGTATGCCCTAGGGACCATTATTGTATATGTATATATATGGATGCTAGGGATATGTATGTACAGGACATTCATGCTCAGTTATATAGTATATTATTTATGTTGTCTTTATCCGGATATGTGTATTTGTTTTTATTGTTGCTTTATCCAGCTTACACATATTGATAAAGACATGATTCAGTGGTATACTATTATGGTTTGGTTTTATATTAACATGTCATATGTTATACACATTATTACACATTACGGTTACATGTTGATAAAGCCTGTAAGATCTTGCTCGACTACCTACGTTGTAATGGCGATCATACTTGTGGGACTAGGGTAGTCTAAGCATATCCTTAAATGGTCCCCAGTCACGTGAGTATCGAGACTGGGCATTGATACTCCAGAGTAGACTAGTGTATATATTTCTAGCCCCGACAAGGTGCAATGGTTGGTCCCGCAGCCATTGGTCAGTTGCACCTAAGATCGTATACAGATGATCACTGGGTGTGAGTACACTAGACGGACTCGCAGAGAACTTCCACATGGTACTATACCTATCATCAGATGGAAGTTCTCAGGTGACATGTGTACAGGTTAGTCTTCGGACCTGAGATCGTCATTTGTCTTGTGTGAGTTCCCACTGTACTTTGATCACTACCCTACCACGTCTCTATTGAGTCGTGCAAACAGGTTTTGGTTGTGTACAGTCCAGAGCCACATGGAGGCAGTGAGTGATTGTTGGGGATTCGTCTCTCCCGGTATTAGGAGTCGATATCGCACTGTGTTCGATTGGTCAGGACCATAAGACCTTGGCCAAGGCAGTTGGGATTTACTGATTTGATCAGTAGTTTCCCGGATTGGTCCTGAGCCAAATCAGCACGAATTCTCGGATTATTAGGGCCTGATGTTTACCACCCCCTAGACCCGGTATGCGATACTCTCATACGAAAAGAACGGACTGTACGGAGATTGTCACAGATAGGCTCAGTAGGAGTTCGGATGAGTTTGCACATTGGCCTTCTTATCGAAATATACCTGGGCATCCGTTACGTACAGCTAGTACCGCTGACGACTTATGGTTAAACCCGCTGCTAGCATAGTGCCGAGTCTTTAGAGTCCCACACAGAGGGTTTCCCTGCATTGGGCGAAAGATGTGGAGGTCATATGGTTTTACGATAGGGTTCGATCACATACATGTACTTTTGCACGGATGATGATGATTCAGACAGATAATACTAGTTGGCTTTCGTTTAAGCCGGATCCTAGTATTATATTGATGGATTATTTTCGTCTCTTTTGTATTCATATTTTTCGGAATACGGATACGGGTATGTATATACGGATGAGGGGCATTCTTGTAATTTGCTTAAGATTGTTTCTAGAAGGTGACACATCATATTTGTATTAACCATTTTAGGTTAAATGTTTAATACATTATGAGGTAGAGGAAATGAGGTGGAGGTTTGCATAATATGGAGCATGGCTTTTGGTGACACATGGTGGGAATTTAAGCCATGACTCACCAAATGAATTATGAACCATGCTTGATTTCGTGATAAGATTATTCTTATTACATTATGGGATGGTTCATTATTCACAAGAGAGTACACTCTCCATTTCTATGCTAACTCTTCACCATCCTTTCCTTAAGCACACATTCTTCTGCCTCTAGCCTTTCATGTCTCATGTGTTGAGAAACCTAAGGCTATAAGAGACATACCAATTCAACTACACTCTCCACATCATCTAGGACATCTAGTTTAGCAAACTAGATGCACTAATTACATCAGATTTACGGTGGGAGCTCGATCTATAGACTCTCGGGGGATCATCCTTGACTCGAGGAGGCCGACGAGGAAGCATCGATCCGTTATGATCCTTGGAGCATTTGACGAGGAGGAAGACAACGTGAAGACCCGAAGGACTTGGTTCTTTAGGTATTATTTCTATCATAGTAGATAGAACCCTTTTGTTGCTAGTTAGGTTTATGGTATGATCCGGAATAGGGTTATTCTAGCGCCAGTTTTGAATCGTTTGAAAATTTTTGTTCCGCCAACGGCTACGAGTGATGGCCAGGGCATTAGCATAACCTTTCATGGTATCAGAGCCAACCCATAAAACCTAAACTAGCTAGTTCTAACATGCTTAAAAGATCGATCGACATAACTTCCCGAAATCACAATTTCCATTTTCATGTTTCTGCCAATTTTTTAACATGTTCAAAAAATTATTTCAAGTTGCTTAAAAATACGTGCAGGTTTTTTTTTTAGGAAATTACAAGAAATTTGAGCACTTGAAACCCTAATACCGCCGTGAAACTGCGACATAATAGTGTTGTTGGCCGCGGTTGCACGGCGGAATTGGGTCTTCTGTGCACAAAATTTTCATGTAGTTTTCTAATATTGGAAAATGCGATTTCTGGAATATTTTGCTTTTTGGCCCAGATTTGTTGGAGTACTGGATTGAACTTGGGGCAAATACGGATATGTTTTTGTCGATCAAAATTTTAAATGCGTTAGGTTTCAGTGCATACATTACTATCTGCGACCGTGAATATCATTAGAGCGGTATAACTCGTCTAACTGTTAATGCTCTTTTAGACGGATTTGCGAACATGACATTCACGTAGATGTTCTGTGTTGTGATGTGGTTGTGGTTGGATTGTCGTGGTGGATAGCTTGCAGTGCAATGTTTGTAGTACAGTTAAGATTCATTTGTACATTTGATATTGCGGGGCGAGCGTCCGACATATGGACTGCCGACTTTTCCGAGTTGTATATTATTTGTTTAGGGCACGACCGGGTTGAGGTCGATGTCACCATTGTACATATTATTTATTCTTTTCTGTACTAGGATTACCCCGTGGTGGAGTGCACGAATAGCCGGGTTCTAGAAAGAAACAAGCCTGCATCTCATGGCGTTGGGACGGAGGGGGCTTCATTCTAGAATAGGCGGCCTATTCGCCGCACTCGTAGAGGGTATAGGATGACCCAAGGAGGGGCACCCAAGTTACCGGATTCCATGAAGTGCTGGGTGGCCCATTCACTTTGTTGAAGGGGGTTGCCTCACTTCTGGGATTGGCGGGTAACTTGCAGCGCTCGTAGGGGTCCCGGTTTTCATTGCACGGGCTATCCACACGACCGGGAACGTCGGGTCTCATTTGCGGCTCAAATAAAACCAGGGGCTCCAAGATTATCCACCATTCTATATTATTGGTTGAAATTCTGTGTTGTTGATTATTATCATTCCTGTGACGAATGTTGTATATATTTATATATATACTAGTAGATATTGTATATGTTTTTCACCCATGCTAGTCCAGCTCCCGCTCTATCGTTAGTTAAGTAACCTAACGGGTGATGACGGAGCCCAGTGGCGAATGCGGATGGCATATACGTACATTATATTTTCGTTCTTTTCTGGTGTGATAGGATTAATTGATGGGACCACATTAATTTTTATTAATGCAAGAAAATAAACCTAAAAGATGTTGTTGGAACAAATTTCGAAAAACTAGAGTTATATTCTTTCACTTTACATAGTGGTATTCGGTTGTGATGTAGGGTTCCTAGGCACTCTTGTGAAGGTTCATAAGTCATAAACATGCCCGAATAAAATTTTAAACGTGCCGAACAACCCAAAGCCGGGATCTTTGCTAGAGTATTAGGGTTTAACATTTAAGTAAACATCTTTACTACTAACTGTGAGGGATTACAACCTTTGTAGTCCGCTCCTTCGCTTCATAAGCTCCGAGTAGAAGTCCCTTTGCCGCGATCCACGATCTCCAGGACTCAAGAGAGGCTCCACGACTCGAACGATCCATGCTAGCTTGTAGTGTCTGCTTCTCCGATGATCTACGTCGAAGTTGCTATAACTCAAGCTCTCTCACTCTAAAGAGGTGAACACCCTAATCTAATGGGCTAGATTAGATGAGGATGATGGAGTAGTATTTATGCTATCTTTTTATATCATTTTTTCATAAGAAATCATCACAAAAGAAATAACTAGTAAGCTTTCTCAAAGCTAAAGAGAGAAGAAGATGAATGAAAAATAGTTAATCCTTTTGTTATGAATAGCAGAAGTGAATATATGATTGATTATGGAACCATGGTCAAGGATGAGAAGCTTAACCTTTGTAGAGAATAAACTAGAGCTAGGGTTTGGTTAGGTTAAACAATGAGTCATGGATAAATATCAACCATAATATCTTAACCAAGACAAAAAGGAATGTTTCTAGATGGTGCAAGAAGAAGCTAACCCTAATCAAACCCTAATCTCTTTTTATCATCACTAAACATGTTTCATAATTAATCATATCATGTTACTATAATATATATATCACATATATATTATATTTGTAACAAAAGAAAATAATACAATTAATATATATCGCATATATATCAATGTATTATCCGGTGAGAAAATGAAATAATAAAGCGAGCCAATATTAGATAATGTAATACAATATATCATATATATTATTATACATTAAATCATCGAATCAACACTTGATCCGACAATCCGGCTATATCGAATATAACCGACTAATATATCACGTACCGATTCATCGAATCAACACTTGATCCGATGACCCGGTTCATATCTAAATATCGCGAGAATACAATACGGTATCTCATATCGTATTATCCTCGGTCCTGCACATATCACATATGTGCCTCTACTCCGTTTTGCCTGAGCCAAGAAACCTCTATGTAGGACTCTAAAGAATCGTCAATACGCTGGTAGCAGGTGATGATCATATCAAACACCCACAAGCTGCAAGCGGTCAGCTAAACGTAACAGCCACCCAGGTATTGAGCGATCAGAAGATCAACAAGCTAGCCTGTCCGTTCTCCTGTGAATCCAATCAGTAACACTCCTGTACAGTCCGGTCTGTTCGTCTGATATGTCGCATATCAAGTCTAGGGGTGGTATACGTCAAACCCCAGCAACTGATAAGTCGTGTCGATGTGAGGCTCATAATAGGTCGAGAAACTACTGGTAACACTTACCAGTATATCTCTATATCAGCCCTGGCCAAGGACTTCCAGTTATAGCCAATCGAACATAGCACAACATCAACTCCCTATACCGGGAGAGACGAATCCCCTCCTATAGCTCATTGTCTCCATGTGATTCGGGACTGTACCCAAAAGCCACCATTTTGCACGTCCTCTTGGACGTGGTAAGGTGGAAATCAAAGCACAGTGGGAATCACACAAGACTCTATGACGATCTCGGGTCTACAGACTACCCTGTACCAGTGTCACCGGAGAACTACCATCTGACGTGTGGTATATCACTATCTGGGAGTTCTCGGCGAGTCCGTCCAGTGTACCCAGTCTCCACTAAGCACCCGTACACCATCTTTGATGTCAAACACTGATGGATATGGGATCATCCATCGCCCATCATATGGGTCAAGATGCGTATACTCTAGTCTACTCCGGTGTATCGATGCCCTGTCTCGATATACCCTCGACTAGGAACAGTTATAGGATGTACTCATTGACTACCGTGGCCCCACTAGTATGATCTCATCATAGTCCCAGTAGTCGAGTACAGATCCTAAGGGCTTTATCAACATGTGAGAGAAAGACAGTAAACCAGTACAAGTCAACATGTTAAGATAAAGTAAAACCAAATAGCATACTATCATGACGAGCAAGAAAGTCCTCTCTGTATATATCCAAGCATCCATCATAATATACATCATATGTACAACAATGGCCTCTAGGGCATATACATAACTAACAATCTCCCACTTGCACTAAGGCCAGCTGCTGTAGTATCTCATACCTAGCATTCCGAATAATCTCTTAAACTGTATCTGGGGAATGGCCTTCGTGAGTGGATCCGCAGTGTTGTCCTTCGTATCTACTCTCCTGACCTCGATCTCCCGGCGATCAACTATCTCCTTGATCAGGTGATACCGCCTCAGAATATGTCTGGACTTCTGATGGGACCTGGGTTCCTTGGCCAAAGCCACAGCTCCATTGTTGTCGCAATACAGAGGTATTGGATGTTCAATAGATGGAACCACACCAAGTTCAGTGATGAACTTCTTCATCCAGACTGCCTCTTTGGCAGCATCGTTGGCAGCGATGTATTCAGCCTCTATCGTCGAGTCTGCAACGGTATCCTGTTTGAAACTCTTCCAACATACCGCCCCTCCATTGAGGGTAAAGATAAATCCCGAGTGCGACTTAGAGTCGTCCTTATCACTTTGGAAGCTGGAATCGGTAAAGGACTCCACCCGGAGTTCTCCGTTACCATACACCAAGAACATGTCTCTAGTCCTTCGCAAGTACTTGAGAATGTTCTTCACAGCTGTCCAGTGACTCACTCCAGGATCTGCTTGATACCGACTCACTACACTTAGTGAGTATGCTACATCGGGTCTGGTACATAGCATCGCATACATGATAGAGCCTACTGCCGAAGCATAGGGTATCCCTTGCATGCAAGCTCTCTCCAAATCAGTCATGGGAGACATCTCTTTGGAGAGAGTGAGTCCAGAGATCGTGGGTTGGTTCCCACGCTTGGATTCTTCCATATTAAACCTCTTTAGTATGGTGTCAATGTACCTGGATTGGGACAATCCCAGTATCCGTTTAGATCTATCTCTATAGATCCTAATCCCCAATATGCAGGAGGCATCACCTAGATCTTTCATTGAGAATCTTTGTGATAAGAAGAGCTTGACTGATTGCAGTATAGGAATATCATTTCCTATCAAGAGTATGTCATCCACGTACAATACGAGGAAGACAACCTTACTCTTTGCTACCTTTTTATACATACAAGGTTCATCTATATTTTTGATGAAGTCAAACTCTTTGACTACAACATCAAAACAGATGTTCCAACTCCGCGATGCTTGCTTTAACCCATAAATGGATTTAAGCAGCTTGCACACCCTTCCACTGCTCCCACTATCTATGAAGCCCTCTGGCTGAGTCATGTACACGCACTCTTCTAAATCACCGTTTAGAAAGGCGGTCTTAACATCCATTTGCCAGATTTCGTAGTCATGGTATGCAGCAATGGCAAGTAAGATCCGGATGGACATAAACATAGCCACTGGAGAAAAGGTTTCGTCATAATCCACACCCGGTCGTTGACGAAAACCCTTTGCTACAAGTCTAGTTTTGAAAGTCTCAACTTTTCCATCTACACCAAATTTCTTTTTAAAAATCCACTTGCTCCCAATGGGTTTTACCCCTTCAGGAGCATTTTCCAAAGTCCATACTTTGTTGGTATACATGGATTCCATCTCAGATCGCATTGCATCCAGCCATTTCACATAGTCACCACTCGTGATGGCCTGCTCGAAACTAGTCGGGTCATCATCTTCCATGATGCAATCCTCACTTCCACCATCAATGAGAAAACCGTAGTATCTCTCACGTGGATGAGAAACCCTACTAGATCGGCGGAGAGGCTGGAGTTCGTCGGGTACTACTGAATCCTCTGGTTCTACCAAGTCTTCTGCTATAGTTTGTGTTGCTGGAACCTCTTCCAGTTCTACCTCTTTGCCACAAATTTCTTTTTCAAGAAATTCCTTTTCTAAAAAGGTGGCATGTCGAGAAACAAAAACCTTTTGTTCCTCAGTGTGGTGGAAGATATACCCTTGTGAGTTCTTGGGATATCCTACAAACTTACATAAGACAGATCTTGCCTCGAGTTTGTCCGGATTTTGTCTTTTGAAATAGGATGGACAACCCCATATCTTAACATACTTAAAAGATGGTCTTTTCCCTTTCCATATCTCATATGGAGTGGTAGGCACTGATTTGGTAGGAACCATATTCAATAGGTGTAAGGCTGTCTCAACCGCATACCCCCAGAAGGAAATAGGCAACTCAGCCTCGCTCATCATAGAGCGCACCATATCTAATAGGGTGCGATTCCTCCGTTCCGATACACCGTTTTGATGTGGTGTATAAGGAGGAGTAAGCTGAGAGAGAATCCTATTCTCTTTTAGATAATCCAGAAAATCATTGCTTAAGTATTCTCCTCCTCGATCAGATCGAAGAATCTTAATACTTTTGCCCGTTTGGTTCTCTACTTCGTGTTTATATTCCTTGAATTTCTCAAAAGCTTCATACTTGTGTTTCATCAGAAACACATGTCCGTATCTAGAGAGATCGTCAGTGAATGTAATGAAGTAGGAAGAACCGTTCCTGGCATGCGTAGACATGGGACCGCATACATCACTATGTACCAGTCCTAAGAGTTTGGTAACTCTTTCTCCGTGTCCACTAAACGGAGCTTTGGTCATTTTTCCTTTAAGACTTGAATGCAAGTATCATAAGATGATAATTCGAACGGATTCAAATATCCATCTTTATGCAACTTAGCTAGTCGTGTCGCATTGATATGACCAAGTCTACACTGCCACAAGAAGGATTCATTCATTTCTGAACTCTTCCTCTAGTGTGTGTTTTGTATATTGAGGACTGTATTTTGATTGAGAATGAATATGCCATTATGTAACGAGCCTGATGCAATCAACTTTTGTTTTAGGAAGATGTTCATAACAATATCATGTACAACAAAATTATATCCTTCTTTACTTAATAAAGAAACTGATATAATGTTGCACATCATGTTCGGTATATAATAGAACTCATTCAGAATCAGTGTATTACGACTTGGTAATACTAGGTGATATTCGCCAACTGCCTTGGCAGCAATACTTGTACCATTCCCTACTTGAACGGAATGATCACCTTTTTCCAGTTCTCTACCTTTTCGTAGCCCATGTAACAATTTACATATGTGGGATTCTGATCCGGTATCTAATACCCAGGACGTAGGGTGAGCTGAGAAACAGTTCTCAATAACTAACACACCCGAAGAAGATGCATCAACATGCATGTTCTTTTGGGTGGCTTGAGAATCCAGATATTCTCCTATTCCCTATTCAGTCTTATAACTCTTATAAGAAAGAACGGGTCCAACGTTCCCCTGCTCAGTATAATAAGCGGGTTCAGTCAATACATCCATATTATTATCTTGATTATGGCCTGACATGGTCGCTACCTGGAGAGAGAGAGAAGAAAACACTTTAGCGTATGCTCTTGCAAGATTAGATTGGTTATTATCTTATCTAATCAGGATGTCTCCCACTGTTTTTATCAAATCTTCCTTCAAACCCTAAAAGGTAAGATTAACCGGGATTAATTACACCCTACAATTTCATCAATTTTTCAGCCAGATCAATGTCGGTACTTGAGGGAGGTTCCCCGTGCTTTCGCACGGACCTAATTAAAGTAAACCTCGTTTTCCCATAGGCGTAACCCCGTTAACAGTTTTCTAGACACCTACTTGATCGGCTAATTGTCCTGTGTAAAACTCTCCCAGGAGTAACTCTTACTCGCAGTGGGTATCGGGATCCAACTATCTCATAGGAGGTATGCAATCTTATCCAAATTTCAACACTTGAAATTCCCGATAATATTTTGCCCCTAACGTGCTATGACCTTGACGAATGCCAACAAACCATAGTCCGCTAGTCAAGTTCAACCCGAACATTTCTTGATTGAATTAAACCCAGCCGTACCTCCCTTGACGAAAGCCAACAAAGCTGCACGACTACCGTAACCCAATCTCATCATATGTAGCAGATAAGTAATAGTTAGCTACCGCACACTACGCCTTGATGAAAGCCAACAAACGTAGCATGAATACTAAGTATTATCTATCTGAAATGTCGGAGGGCTACGCAGGTTTTTTCAGAAAAACCCTGAGCGTAATGAACTTGATATCGTTGTAGAATCATGTGTATTTTGAAAAGGAGTGTTTTTGAGGCTTTTCTAGTTTCGCTAAAGAGGTCACTCCCGGTGAAGGGATCTCAGCTCTTTCCTCATCGAATAAGGTGCAGGATATATCACATATATCGCTATGCAAAGCAAAACTGTAAAAGCAATCAAAAGACAAACCGAGTTTTGTAGCATCTGCCAGTTTCGCTAAAGAGGTCACTCCCGGTGAAGGGATCTCGGCTCTTTCCTTATCGAATAAGGTGCACGGTATATCATATATACCGCTATGCAAAGCAAAACTGTAGCTACCCCTTTTATAAAGTTTTGATTCTACAACATCTTTTAGGTTTATTTTTTTTTATTAATCTCATTAATAAAATCCCATCAGCTTATGCTTCCTAAGCATCACAGAAGAAACGAAAGCACTAATATTTATATATCAGCATATATATATATTGTAAGTGCACGGCGGCGCCCGGCCTCCATCCCGAGGCCAAATGCGGAAGTGATGGCTAACTTTAAATTTTCTTGAACCGGCACCACCGCGCATTAAAAACCCGGATCGAACCATTAACTAGTCCTAGCTAACTAAAAGATGGGAAGAGAGATATACCGAGTGATCCGTGTCCTCCGGTCTTCTCGTCGTCGTCCCGATCTCCCGCGGAAACTCCGGTCGTCGCCTCCTTGCCGGAAGGGCACCACATCGTCCGCATCTTTTACGGGCTCCCACCTCAATACCGAGGCAACTCGGGCACGAAGCTGGCGAGTCGACGTGCCTAAGGTTTGCTGTAGAATCGTGTAGAGAACTATGTGTCTCATTTTGGGGTAGTGGATGTTGCCTTTTGGTGGAGGGATGAACTATGGAATATGGAGATGGAACTTGTGGGAATTTTTCAAGAGCCAAATGAACAAAAACCCACACATGAAAAAATGGGCAGCCCCCCTTCTAACTTGGCCGGCCATGTATATTGAATGGAGAGAATGAGAGAGGTTGTGAAGTTGTGAGAGTGTGAGCCAACCAATCAACCAAGAGAGAGAAAGGGTGATGATGATAAACAATGATCACAAAGCAAACCCTCACTCCACCAACCAATCAACAACAATGATTGCTTCAAAGGTCAAGCCATCATGATAGAAGAAGAAGTCAAATGGTCAAAGGATGGTGCAACCATCATGACACAAGAATATGCAAAGACCCCCCCTTCCAAATACATATTTGCACAAATGCAAATAAGCCCTCCTCCACCAATCTTCGGCCAATGAACGATACAAAGGAAATTGGGCGAAACAGAAAGCAAACTTGCAACTCCAGAAAAACTGGTCCCGTAATAAATTACAGGAAAACCCCAATACTGTGCATACACACCCGCATTTGTATTCCTACCGAAATACTAATGCAATGAGACAAAATCTACACTGTACTATATTAGGATCCGGCTTATACCAAAGCCGGCTAGTAATATCCGTTCGATCCTTATCCGTGCAATACCGCACGTATCTGATCGAACTCTGCCATATATCCATACGGCCTCTAGTACAAACCGTCCGATCCTGATCCGTGCAATACCGCACGTATCTGATCGAACCCAGCCATATCTCCATACGGCCTCTACAGCGTTTCGCCCGAAAGCTGAGTAACTGAATGTGGGGGACTCTAAAGACTCGTCAACACCTTGGTTGTGGATTTAACCATAAGCACGTCAGAGGTATAAGCCAATACGTAACAGGCCACCGGGTATTGACCAAAAGGGACGTCGATGAGCGAACTCATCCTGACACCCTACTGAGCCTGTCAGTGACAATATCCATACAGTCCGGTCCGTTCGTCTATGAGCATCGCATGGCGGGCCTAGGGGGTTGGTAAAAGTCAGACCCTCAAAAGCGGTACAAGTCTTGTCGGAGTGTAGCCCAGAACACACTGAGATACTACTGGAATACCTACCAGTAAATCTCCTGCCTCGGCCGAGGGCTTCGTGTAATGGCTCTCCTAGACACAGTGCGACCTCACCCCCAATACCGGGAGAGACGAACCCCTGAAGATCCGCTCACTGCCTCCATGTGGCTCGGGACTGTACCCAACTAAAACCTGTTTGCACGTCTCCTTTGAGCGTGAAAGGGTAGTAATCAAAGTACAGTAGGAACTCACACGAGACAAATGACGATCCCCAGGTCGATGAACTAACCTATACACATGTCACCAGGGAACTACTATTTGACGTCAGGTACAAGACCAACTAGCATGTTCCCGGCGAGTCCTGTCCGGTGTACTCATAACCCAATGAGCACCTATATACATCTTAGGTGAACCAACTGACACCAGTGGCTTGTGAGACCGGCCACCGCCCCTCGTCGGGGTCTCGACTGTATACACTAGTCTACTCTGGAGTATCGATGCCATGTCTCGAAACTCCTACGACTAGGGACCTTTTAAGGATGTGCTTATAGACTACCAGCTCTCACGTATATGATCGCCCTCATACTGCTGGCAGTCAAGCAAGAATCCTAGGGGCTCTACCAACGTGTAATAGCGACCTGTCAGGTCACCTAAAGCAGTACACGATGATAAAGATAAACCAGATAGCATACTATCATCTTGAGTAAGACTGTCCTACCGGGATAGGTTCTTCCTCAATCATTGCAATCACATGCCTGTGATCCGATAATTGACTCTGAGGGCACTATCTCCAACAATCTCCCACTTGCACTCAAGGCTAATTATTTCGATGTCGCATACTCACAGCCCGTGTGATACCGAACACCCAACTCCTCTACTAGTCAGTCTCACAAAACCCGTTTGCGAAACTATTACGTTCGAGGAATAGCCTCAGTGAGTGGATCCGCCTTGATGTTTCTTTCTATGTCTCTCTATATCACAAGTTCGCGGAGAAAACCCATCTCCCGAAATGAGCAATACCTGTCTTAGAATGTTTCTGGATGTCTGATGGGACCTAGCTCATAAATGAACTCCAAATCCAAACTTCTTAGACTGTATCGTCAACTGAACTTAATCAGTATCCTGCGCCATGCCTCCCTCAGTATTGCCTTGCACCACCTGTCCAAAATACTGCCCCTCGTCAGAAGGAAAACTATAACTCTGACAACCTCCTTGTCGTCTGGGTCACCTTGGAAGCCTGGAATGATAACTGTCTCCCGAATGAGGCTGTCGTTATCATATCCCTAGAACATCCACTTATTTTCTAAAACTGCTTCCGACTGTTTCTCTAGGATTGGATCAATGTCAACTTATTGCATCTAGTGCAAGAACAACATCTGGTGTGGTACTTGACATCTCATGATTGACTCAATTGCCTGAGCAAGCGATCTGCCAATTATGCACATCCCTCTCCCCTTTAGTCTGTAAGACACCTTTAGAGACGGTGACTCCGTCATCTGCAGGTACACTACCGTGCCAGGAGTCGTCCATTCTAAATACTCTTAGAATGCTGTCTAAGTACCCTGATTGCGAAACCACCCAAATCTAGATCTAAAACCATAGATCTAGTAATCAGTATGTCTTATATAATGTCCAAGTCCCATATAAAGAAACCACTGTGTGACGACCAAAGTATAACTGATTGTAGTATAGGAATGTCACTTCCTACTTTGTGTATGTCATCCAAATACCAGGACATCACACCCTACTACCTTCTCAACAGATCCATCCCCTATTCTGATGAAGTCAAACCTATGACTGTCACATCAGAAATTGATGATCTATCTCCGCTATATCTGCTTTAGTCCATAAATAGACATAATCTACCTGTCCACCAATGCTTCCGCTGCTCCCACTGACTACGACAACCCTCTGGCAGAGTCATATACACGTACACTTCTAAAGCAAGTTTAGAACGACGCTATACTCATCCTCCTGCCAGGTCTCACAGTCTGGAACAACAGCAATGGCAAGTGTGGGTAAACAAGAACCTCCCTGTCACCGTCCTTGAGGCTACCGGAGTACCTCTCGGGTGCCTGAGGTTACCCACCAAATCTGCGGAGTGGCCAATGGAATGTCAAGCCATATTGAATCTTTAGGTTCCTATGAAATCTTCAGTAATCGTTTGTGGTTCTGGAATCACTTCCAGTTCTACCATACTCCCACTACTGTTTTTCTGAAAAAATCCATTTTTAATAAAACTGTGGCGAGTCTAGAACAATATCACTATTGATCTTCCAGATGGTAGAAAGTCAACCCTCGTCATAGCCTGGGTCAACCCATAAACAGCCATTACAGAAACGTGCCTTGAGTTATCCAGAGTTTGGTTTTAATCATAAGCCGGACAACTCCCCGTACCTTAACAACGTTAATATATGAACTGTTCTATATCCAATATAGAACCAGAGGCACTGATTTAATTGAACCAGATTCAAATCATGCAGCTGTCTCCAGTGCATGTCAACTAAATGGAAAGAGGCCGATCAGCGTTACTCAACTTAGGAATGCTTCCAATTATGAGTAACCTGAAAGAGAAGTAAGTTCTCTTAGTCATTACTATCAACTGAATACCATACACAAGTATCTACATCTTCGATCACTTTGAAGAATCCCGATACTTGCGATACCTGGTTCTCTACTTTATTCAAATACCTATAACTTCTCAAAATTCGGACCCTGTGTTTCCACGAAACACCTGTCTAAAAACTAGAGAAGTCATAAGTAAACCGAATATAGTATGAGGACCAACCCCTCTGTCCTGATGGACCCTGGACAACATACAATACTCTGTATAAGTCCCTTGAGTCTGATAACTCATTCACTGTGTGTCGTAGGTTGAAAACTGTACCTTTGGTTATGAAGAATTACACCGCTGTTTAATGCTCCTTACCTAACTATCCACTGATATAGGTAAATGTCATGGACATAATTTCAAAAAGGTATATCTCACTCTATGAAAATAGACGTACAGATATATCAATTTGAAATTGGTGCATAACAGCGGATATTCAAAACCAAATATTTGCCGACCGGCAAACAGCCCAGGTGACTTCCTCAAATATCACCGATTACAACGAATCCCGATATAATGAGGATGATCTCCCAATTCCCAATAACTTACTCCCACTCATCATCTGTAAAACCATACAGATGTGAGAATCATACCTGGTAAATACATACCCTGGAGCAAGTGTCTAACTGGGAAATCAGTTTTCCTTTAACAGTACACAGTGAAACTGAAACATTGAAATGTTTCGATGGGGTATCCCGGTATTCCTAGTAATGCCTCTTCCAGATTCATGACTGTAACCGTATAATTCTTTGCCACCTCTCCAAATCCCTTCATATGTCTTTAGTCTTTACCTTCTGCACACCCCTTTAGGCCAAATGGTTTTCTTCCTTCCCTACCGTTCGGCACCAGCCTATGGTTTGGAAGAAGACTATCCAATAAGCATAATGGGTGTACTGTCCTAATCCTAGGAGCACTCGCAATGCGAGAGAAGTTGAAGATAAAAGACAACCGAATAAACCTTATTCCTATTTCTCCTGGACCAGAATCCATCCCCGAACTGGAACAAGTTCCTTTCGAGTTCGTATATAACCATACGATGGAGTATCCAATAAACTGTGGATCTTCGTAGTGATACGGAGTGTCCTAGAGAAAATACAAAGGTGATTTAGGATTGGCGAAGAAATACTTGGTTTGGTCGTGAATAGCAGTCGCAATTTACTTTGCCCTCTTACTAATCCCTTGCTTTGTCTTAACTTAATACCTTCTGTACACCATCGTTATGCTAATTGGTTTTCTTCATTCCCCACCGTAAGGTTTGGAAGAAGATTATCCAATTTGCGTAATAGCTGTACTATCTCCTAAACCAAGGAGTACTCGCAACTTGAGAGAAGGTAAAACGAAAAGACAACTGAATAGTCCTATCCGTTTTCTCCAGAACCAGAAACCATCCTCGAATAAATTCCTTCGAGTTCATATATAACCATACGATGGTTTTATCCAATGGAAGTGGACGTTCGTTAGTAATACGGGGTGTCCTGGAGAAAAGGGTAAAAGTAGGAGTGGCAATGAGGGTTAGCAACTCTGACAATCTAAAAGCCAGTGTTTAAGAAGGTTCGGTCAACTTGATCACTGAGTCCATAGTCTTAGGGTCGGGTCAATGGTCGCTGCCAGAGAGAGACAGAAAAGAAACACTCAGCGTGCACTCTAACCTAGATCAGAATGGTTACCAATTTATCTAATCTGGAAACCTCCACTGTACCGTCAAATTCTCCTCTAAACCTGAAAGAAGAATTAGTCGGGATCACCCAAGGAGTAAACTAACTCATCAGTGGAAATCGGGATCCAACTATCATCGCATGATAACGTGACGGAATCCGCTCACGGTGTCACACTCCAGAAGGTATGTGCATATCTGGCAAGTTTCAGTTTCTTTAGAAACTCCCGATGTGATTTCTGCCCCATGCTCTTATGACCTTGGCGTGAGGTCAAAATATCATAAGTCACATGTCAAGTTCTGCCCATCATTGTCCAGGTTGATTTGAACCTACCCGTACATACCCTTGACGTAGGCCAAAATAGTAGTACGACTGTCCCAAACCAACGCATCTATCTATGCAACAGATAAATACCCGGCAACTACCAATCACTATGCCTTGGCATGAGGTCAAAATACATAGCTTGAATACTACCGAATATTTAACCGAAATGATGGAGGGCTACGAATGGTTTCTGGCGAAAACCTTTAACGTAATGAACTTGATATCGTTGAAGGAACGGATAGATTTTTTAAAAAAATATAGTGATGAAAACCATTGCTAAAGAGGTCACTCCCGGTGAAGGGATCTCGGCTCTTTCCCCGTAGAATGAGGTGCAGGATATTCCAACTGAATACCACGATGCAAAGCAAAAGTAATCGGCTATAGTGAAGTTAATGCCCTGACGCAAACTTCTGTCCAAGGGGTCACTCCCGGTGAAGGGATCTCGGCCCTTGCCTCGTCGACTGTGGAGCAGGATATTCCAACTGAATATCACGATGCAAGACAAAAGTGAACGTCCTTGCAATAACAGCTTTTTGAAAAGTATTCCAACAACATCAAATTAGGTTTGTTTTTAACTTGCATTGATCCGAATCAACGCAGTCCCATCATTGATCACACCACAAAGAACGAAAATAATATGACGTACGTATATGCCATCCGCATTCGCCACTGGGTCCCATCATTACCCGTTAGGTTAGCTAACTAACGACAGAGCGGGGACTGGACTAGCGCGGATGCAAAACATATACAACATCTACTAATATATATACCAATATATTATATTCGCTCAAGGCGTGATAAAAATGCAACATCACAGAAATGTACAGCATCACAGAACAATACAGATATCTGGGATCCCCGGGTTTCACAGATCCACTACTGAAACCCGACGTTCCTCTGGTCGTGTGGATAGCCTGTGCAATGAAATCCTAGACCCCTACGTGCGCGGCAAGTTACCCGCCAAAACCTGAAGCGAGGCAGCCCTTTCAGCAACGTGAATGGGCCACCCAGCACTTCACGGAATCCGGTAACTTGGGCACCCCTCCTGGGTCAACCTGTACCCCCTACGAGTGCGGCGAATAGCCCGCCAATTCTAGAGTGAAGCCCCATCCGTCTCAATGCCATGAGATGCGGGCTTGTTGCCCTCCAGAACCTGGCTATCCGTACACCCCTCCATGGGGCGATCCTAGTACAGAAAGTAAAATATACATACAACAGGTACATCGACCGCAACCTGGTCGTGCCCCAAAATAATAATACAAACAGGCAGTGACGGCAGCCCACATGTCGGACGCTCGCCCCGCAATATCAAATGTACATAATACAACAAAACCGTACTAGCATTGCATTCAGGCTATCCCCCACGACCGATCCGCAACATCACAGCAAAATCACAGAACATCAACGTGAAAGTCACGTTCGCAAATCCGTCTAACCGGGCTATAGCAGTTAGACAGGATTTACCGATCAAGTGATATTCACGGTCGCAGATATAATTTAAATACTGTGAACTAATGTGTTTAAAATATCCGATCGATCAAATTTTAACAAGTGGGCCCCCAAGTACTACTGTAGCACATCAAGAAATTCTGGGCCCAAAATTAATATTCCAAAAACCCTATTTTCACCCAGAAGCCCACTGGAAAAATTTGACGCATTGATCCCTCCATACTGCGGCGGAACCGCGGCTCCAAGTGGGGTTTGGCCGCGGTTCCGCGCTCTCCTTGAAAGATCAATGTCTCGAATTTCTCCAGAATTCTTAGGACTTCTAGTACATCAGTTTTCTACAACCTGAAAAAAATTTCGAGCCAGAAAAAAATTGACAGAAAACTGATGCATGTGTTATTGGGTTTTCGAAACATTTGTTCGATCGAAAGTATAAAACACATTAGACAAAGCTAGACTATGTTAATAGCGAGGCTCTGATACCACTGTAAGTGCACGGCGGCGCCCCGGCCTCCATCCCGAGGCCAAATGCGGAAGCGATGGCTAACTTTAAATTTTCTTGAACCGGCACCACCGCGCACTAAAAACCCGGATCGAACCATTAACTAGTCCTAGCTAACTAAAAGATGGGAAGAGAGATTTACCGAGTGATCCGTGTCCTCCGGTCTTCTCGTCGTCGTCCCGATCTCCCGCGGAAACTCTGGTCGTCGCCTCCTTGCCGGAAGGGCACCACATCGTCTGCATCATTTACGGGCTCCCACCTCAATACCGAGGCAACTCGGGCACGAAGCTGGCGAGTCAACGTGCCCAAGGTTTGCTGTAGAATCGTATAGAGAACTATGTGTCTCATTTTGGGGTAGTGGATGTTGCCTTTTGGTGGAGGGATGAACTATGGAATTTGGAGATGGAACTTGTGGGAATTTTTCAAGAGCCAAATGAACAAAAACCCACACATGAAAAAATGGGCATCCCCCCTCTAACTTGGCCGGCCATGTATATTGAATGGAGAGAATGAGAGAGGTTGTGAAGTTGTGAGAGTGTGAGCCAACCAATCAACCAAGAGAGAGAAAGGGTGATGATGACAAACAATGATCACAAAGCAAACCCTCACTCCACCAACAAATAACAACCATGATTGCTTCAAAGGTCAAGCCATCATGATAGAAGAAGAAGTCAAATGGTCAAAGGATGGTGCAACCATCATGACACAAGAATATGCAAAGACCCCCCCTTCCAAATACTTATTTGCACAAATGCAAATAAGCCCTCCTCCACCAATCTTCGGCCAATGAACGATACAAAGGAAATTGGCCGAAACGGAAAGCAAACTGGCAACTCTAGAAAAACTGGTCCCGTAATAAATTACAGGAAAACCCCGATACTGTGCATACACACCTGCATTTGTATTCCGACCGAAATACAAATGCAATGAGACAAAATCTACACTGTACTATACTAGGATCCGGCTTAAACCAAAGCCGGCTAGTAATATCCGTTCGATCCTGATACGTGCAATACCGCACGTATCTGATCGAACTCTGCCAAATATCCATACGGCCTCTAGTACAAACCGTCTGATCCTGATCCGTGCAATACCGCACATATCTGATCGAACCCTGCCATATCTCCATACGGCCTCTACAGCGTTTCGCCCGAAAGCTGAGTAACTGAATGTGGGGGACTCTAAAGACTCGTCAACACCTTGGTTATGGATTTAACCACTAGCACGTCAGAGGTATAAGCCAATACGTAACGGGCCACCGGGTATTGACCAAAAGGGACGTCGATGAGCGAACTCATCCTGACACCCTACTAAGCCTGTCAGTGACAATATCCGTACAGTCTGGTCCGTTCGTCTATGAGCATCGCATGGCGGGCCTAGGGGGTTGGTAAAAGTCAGACCCCCAAAAGCGGTACAAGTCGTGTCGGAGTGTAGCCCAGAACACCTTGAGATACTACTGGAATACCTACCAGTAAATCTCCTGCCTCGGCCGAGGGCTTCGTGTAATGGCTCTCCTAGACACAGCGCGACCTCACCCCCAATACCGGGAGAGACGAACCCCTGAAGATCCGCTCACTGCCTCCATGTGGCTCGGGACTGTACCCAACTAAAACCTGTTTGCACGTCTCCTTTGAGCGTGGTAGGGTAGTAATGAAAGTACAGTGGGAACTCACACGAGACAAATGACGATCCCCAGGTCGATGAACTAACCTGTACACATGTTACCAGGGAACTGCTATCTGACGTCAGGTATAAGACCAACTAGCATGTTCCCGGCGAGTCATGTCCGGTGTACTCATAACCCAATGAGCACCTGTATACATCTTAGGTGAACCAACTGACACCAGTGGCTTGTGAGACCGGCCACCGCCCCTCGTCAGGGTCTCGACTGTATACACTAGTCTACTCTGGAGTATCGATGCCCTGTCTTGAAACTCCTACGACTAGGGACCTTTTAAGGATGTGCTTATAGACTACCAGCTCTCACGTATATGATCGCCCTCATACTGCTGGCAGTCAAGAAAGAATCCTAGGGGCTCTACCAACGTGTAATAGCGACCTGTCAGGTCACCTAAAACAGTACACGATAATAAAGATAAACCAGATAGCATACTATCATCTTGAGTAAGACTGTCCTACCGGGATAGGTCCTCCCTCAATCATTGCAATCACATGCTTGTGATCCAATAATTGACTCTGAGGGCACTATCTCCAACATATATAATATAAGCATTCGTCTCAGGCTGTAACGTTTTGAAAATCGTTTCGGTGAAATTTCGAAAAAACGGTAAAATAAGGGGGTTTTCTGTAAAAAGTCAAAATGCAAATATCTTTATTATAAAATTAAATATACATATTCTAGCTATGTAATTACTAGTATTTGGTGTTTATTGAGCCACTGGTGAAAATTCAAATTTTCTGAAAAAAATATTATTTTAATATTATTTTAAGCCGGTAAGAAAATACATTAAATTAGCGATAAATACAAATTTAAATGGGCTAATTTTAATCTTTAAAATCATGTTAATTAAAATATAGTTGTAATATAAATTTTTAGTATTTTATTTCAAGTTTTAATGGGTTTTTATTATGGAGAACAAAAAAAATAATTAATTTAAGCTAAAACTTGCAATTTTGAGCTTGTGGGGGGTCTTTTTGCATGGAATTCTTTTTGTAATCACTCACACACACCCTCACCCCTCCTTGTCCGAGCCCACCATCAGCAGCCCACTTCTCCCCCTCAAAAATTTCTCCATCTCATTTGTATGGGTGAAATAGAGTTTAGAGGTGTAGGTTAAGATGTATTGTTTTGGAGGCTTATTGTACCTTGATTTGAGGGGGGTTGACTTGACCAATTGTGCACAACACCCACACCATTCCCCCCATCACCCCATGGCCGAAATTCTGCAGCCCTTCCCCCTTCACTTTCCTCTTTTCATTTCCTTCAATTTTAATCAAAAAAATTGCTCCAAAATCCAATTTAAATCTCACAAATTGATTTCCATTCTTCATCCCATTCTCCTTAGCTTTTATCACTTGGATCATGGTGTTATGAAGCCATCATTGGAGGCAAATTCTTCTTGCTAGATCACTGGATTTTAAGGTATAATTTCTACCCATTTAAATTCTTTTGTTTAGATTTATTTAATTGAGTTGTTTTAGTGTTAATTTTAGTGCTATTTGCATACTAGTTTTTTTTAAAAGTTTATGACTTGAGTTGAATTAGGGTTTTGTTGTGGAATTGGGTTATGATAAATTGTGCATGGTTTTGTGTTGTGGATTAACATCTTAAGTTTTATAGAAAGCTAATTTAGTTCTTAATTCCAAACCATTACTTATAAAATGCCCTAATTAAGTTATTTTGCTAACTAGAGTTTTGGAAAATTATTAAATGCTTTAGATTAAATTATAATAATGGTTTCATGTCATTATAGATAATATATTGAGTGGTTTAATGCTTTTAGTTCATGAAAATCCTAGCTAAATTGTTGTTTGTGCGTTTTTGCTATAAATTGTTAAAAAATTGGGTATTTTGTAAACTAGAATTTTGGGGTTAATAGAATTTAATGAGATTAAATTATGGAAATTGTTTTTATGACTTATTTAAGATATTTAATAAGTATTATGGCCACTAGATTTGTTTAAACATCATGTTTTGTACAAAAACGACGAATTGTGCTTGCTAGATTTTCGGAAAAATGACATTTTAAGTGAAATTGGGGTTTTTGTGATTTTTAACCTATTTTATATTAAAATTAGTGTTCGTGAATGTGCAAAAGAGTGTATTTGGGTTTTTCTCGATGATTTGGCGTCTGTACGCCGACGTCGAGGGTTTTTGGGTTGATTTGTGAAAGCAACCATAGGTTTTGACCTATGTGGGATTCGTGCGTCGTTTTGGTCATGAGTCGGATTTTAATACGATACGGTGCGTTATGATATGTAGGTACCCCATGTAGACTTCGAGACGACAAGCAAGCTTATGGCGACGTCGGCACCGGCGAACGAGGACCAGGTGAGTAGATTTATATCTACGGGGAGAAGTCGGGTGGATGGCGTATAGCACCCCCGCAGTTCGTGGTGATGTATACGAATACGTATACACACAGATATTGATTATATGTTGTTGAGATTATTGATGATAAGATGGATACTTGGTATTTTTGGATTGGTTTAGTGTAGTTGCGAAACCCTAGAGTAGTGGTCGCACTCACACACGCACACACACACATACTTGCATACATTCTTCTTTTTTTTATGTGTGTATATGGGAGTATATATTTATGTGTTCACATGGGTATGGGACTACGTGTTCATATACTGGATTTGAGGATAGTATTTGGAATTTGAGATGAGTCGATGATTTTGGGCTTGAGGCCAGAAGATCGGTGATGTGATTTGGTCGTATTGAGATACGACATGATGTTTTAGCGGGTCTTTTGACGTAGCAATTCTTACACCTGTATGCATACTTAGGCGGTATCAGTATTGTACTAGACGTAGGATATTGTCCCGGATCATGATATTTGATAAAGAAGATACCAGATGAATAGTGTGATTGAATGTGATATTAACCCGTACCCAGATTTGGGGATGTCGTACGACGGATTTACGTACGAGCTATATTTTGATGATTGATCCGCACTCTTGATTTGGGATGTTTGATTATAGATATGGTATCAGATATGATATTATTGAGGCGGGATCACCGACTAATATATATATACAGGTATGTATATGTATCGACTCAGATGTTAGGCAGTTTCCTTACTTGCAGTCCAGCTGGTTAGCTTAGACCTTTAGTTTAGTTTAGTTGTTAGATTAGATTCGATTCTTACCTATTTCAAAAACTAACGAATCGTGGGTATTTTAAAAGACAGCCCAAGGGATCCTACGGATATTTCAAAAGACGTATCTTTTCATAAAAACACTGTAGCCCCTATTTTCAAAACCCCATGATTCGTGTTATTTCAAAAGGCACCATTTGTAGCACTTATATTAGATTAATGTAGATTAGTTATAGTTGCGTCTAGTATTCAGCTCCCGCTCATTATTGTGGTTCGCTTCGCATCGCATGCTTATATTATGTTTCATACTCAATTATTGATATCATGCTGTTAGGACACCAGCACCATTACCGATGATGCGTATGTACCACGTACACTTACTTGCCGGCTCACACACATCTTCATCGGTAATTGCCATATCACGTACACCTTAGAAAATATTATTGCTTGACATAGCCTGTTAGCTAATAGTTTAGACATTGTAGTTATTACCTGCTACTTCATGCATACATTTATTCATTGTTATGCCGCATTCATGGATTCTCATGCATATATTCACTATTTTACGTGTTATTGAGGTTTTGGATTCGGATTCCATGAGATTTTCTGGATTTGGAGGAAAACCGCAAAAACATAAATAAACCTTTTCTCTCTTTTAAAATAAAAAGTGCGGTTTTCCCATGATGTATGAGTCGTCCACCATGAGTTTGCTGATGGATTTCGAGACCCGATTCGAGGAGTGGAGGAACCGTTTCGGGTACATGGTGGGCCCGGTGCGGTACCCCGGGGCAAGAGGAATGTGTTGTTGACGTTGAGCCCGGCAGGGGAGCACTACCGACCGGTGATATTCCTGACGCGTCGGATATCCGGAGGATACCGTCGTGGTCTTGAGATGGATGGTAGGGGCCGATCTGGATTGACGGCACCCTAGATATTGATTTTGAGATATTGAGGTACAGAGATTGTGATACAGAGATATCGAGATATTTGGACACTTGTTTTGTGTCGATGCTGGGCACTGTTTTATGCTGATTTCATTATGATACCTCATTTTAAAAATACAAAGGAAATCTCATTAAATTATGAAAACAGTTCTTCATTTACATGTATTCTGTTTTCATGCATTCATACCTCATTCATATGATATATTGCTACCTGAGGCACTGACACGGGCACATGAGATTACACTCGGATTAGATATTTACCCTAGCCTTGTTATAGGCTGCTGGTTGTATATTTTGAATATATATTATGATCGTATGACCTAGGATTGCGTCATACATGCGATTTCTGTTCGTAGATGTTTTTCTATTCACGAGTTGGCAACTCACCCCCGTTGTGCCCCAGTTTCTTGCAGGTTTGCCGTACAGGTTTCGTTACGGCTTGCGGGCATAGTTTCCTTCGGGTGATTTTCTAGTAGGTGGGTTTATTGGTATCGTACCCATCATATTACCTTGTATTATATGATTTAGTTGTATCTAGTAAATTCCATCAACCAAACATGTATTTATTTCTGAGATAGAGACCAGTGATGTTATTTTTTCGACCTTAGAGTCGCGCGTCTATTTCTGCAGATTTCTTGTGGTTTTGAGTTTCCTTTGAGTTTTTGATCCTCGCCGTTGGCGTTGTATATTATATTGCTTGTGTGGTTGTGACCGTCGATTGACGAAGAGCTAGCTCCCGCTTGGGGATGCCTTTTATTGATTTCCTATACTATTCATGTTGTATCCCCGTTTGGGAGCCAGTATTTACAAAGGAGACTCTGCCGAAATTTTCAGAAAATAATTGATGTTTTTAAAAACCGCATAATTCGGATTATGCTATTAAAACTTCTGGATTTAAATTGGTTTTCTTACTCTCTACTACTCTTCTTGGTTTGGATTTTTGGGTTTTCGGCTTACTTAGAATACGTACGCCTTGAGACGTTCGTAGTTTAAGTGCCGGTCATGTTCCGAACTTTCGGGTCGTGACAAAGTTGGTATCAGAGCGTTAGGTTTTACCTTCGGAGCGTAGGATGACCCTTGGTTGATGGAATAGGTGACTAAAGTAGAGTGACGTACCGTTGGTATGTTCCGCGGCATATTTACGATACGCTACTTCACTTAAGAAGCCTTAGGATGTACATTTCTTTGCTCAGTATTATATTCATTCCGATCTAGCATCATCAGTACCAGTTATGGTTTTGCTGCCACGATTACGGGCAGGGAGAGCTACAGCTAGAGTTGCGGTCAGCACGAGCTCGTCACGAACAAGGACTGACCAGGGCGAAATTCCGGCAACACACGATTGCAGAGATGTGTCTTTTTACTGTGTTTCTGCGCCACGAGCGTTTGGCGGATCGTTTTTATGAGGTTACTCGGATGTGCTGATCGACACTAGAGGATTGAGCCAATGATAGAGTCCAGCCAGATTTTGATGACCGTTGGTGTGTTGCTTATTCATGATGATCGAGGTACTGTTCAGCGTGCAGACGAGCGAACCAGTTAATGCTGCGAACGACGAGATATTGCCCCAGATGCGGGAATTAGTGCAGAACGAGTTGTACTAAGAAAGGATAGAAGGTCGCTAGTCATCGAGGATGAATGACTAGGACATGTGGATCGTTCGCCTACCCCGATGCGAGGTCATCAGATAGATTGATTCCAACTAGAGACGACTTCACGCGGAGACGTTGGGAGTCGACAGAGACGATCGAATGTCAGAAACCTATTATTCCAAGTTTAAGTAGTCGGAAGAACATGCAGGAAATTCTATGGTCCCTCCAGAAGAATGAAACCCTAACTCGACTTAATGACCATGTGAAAGCCTTTGAACCTTCGGGTTTGCGGCAGTTCTACGGCGCCATTAGTGAGGCTTGGGTTTGCCTTTCTACGGCTGGACCACCGATGCTGTGGTATGTACTCGATACTATTATATTGTACCCAAGATGTTGAGCTCTTGGGGGATTATGAGGTTTTGACTACTCGATTGGATGGCTCGACTTAATTCGGATGTTAGGTGGTGAGATGCATTTCTTGGGAGACTCCCGATACGAGGATAGCCGTTGGAGCTCATTCCATGCAGCCACGACGAGACGAGTCCGAAGCGGTCGACCTTAGAGAAAAGTGGAGTAAGCGGTGCGTACGAAATCTTGATAAGATGACGTTCTACTCCGACGACATCAGAGATACGATACGCATGCCGAGGCATTGTACTTGGATATACCTTTCAGAAGGAGTCGCGAGGAGTATGCAGCCGTTCCGGAACAAGAAGCAGATATAGTAAAGGACGATGACTCCCGGACAGTTGGCGGAGATGAGATTGGAAGAGACCTTGAGTAGGATTCCTTTCAGGACAATGCTGCAATGATATTTGCACCTAGGATCAGATGTGTCACGTGCATTTAGAGAGCCAGAGGCCGACTCCAGTGACATGTTTCTTTACGAGTGGTCGTGCGGATTGACCGAGAGATGACCAGAGAAGTGCCAAAACGGAATCGTCCCCGTTAGCACACCTGACAGGGCCGATGAACCGGTGGATCATGAGATTGGTAATCCACAAGGAAGACTTGAAACCAGGAGCGGTCATGTTATGCACACCAGCAGGCCAGAGTTCAGGATCGTCGATGAGACATGCTATGAGTGACCACGACAGTTGGCCAGAGATTCTTGGAGGATGCGCTTGAGCGGGACTATTCCGCCATACTTGTTTTCAGTATTGTTGGGCGATTTATTCGCTTGATTTGATTTTGATGATTGGGTTTCATGATATGTGTTTTCATGCACCATGGTTGTACTTACTGAGTATTTACGATTTTTGCACAGTTGTTGCACTTGATATCGTTTTCGTGCTTGGTTTCACATGTTTGTGATTTTACGGTTTTAGACATTTGAGTTGATTTTGTGCGTATATACGCATTTGGTTTTTGTACGCGTTATAGTTCATATATGCTTGCAGTGCAGTGTTACGTATGTTGTGCACTTAGATGCACTGGACTTCGATTTCGATTGGGATACTCGATATTGTTTTGTGCACCTGATTGGATTTTAGCGCATGTTATGAGATGCGATTTGGTGCACACCAGATGCACTAAGTCGAGATTCTTCGTGCATGAGACGCACCTGTTTTTGCTGTCAGGCACACACTTGGCCAGGACAGATGTTTCGTGCACACCCGATGCACTTAGATGTTGTTTCTGTGCGCAGGTATGGCACATATATGGATTTTGATTTTCGTGCGCACAAGACGCGCGTAGTATTCATACGCGTATTTTGGGATTGATTTTTCTTATAGAGAAGTACGTTTTTATGATATTGCTATGTGTTTTCGTACTGAGCAGGACTAGTCAGAGGACAGTACCTGAATATATTTTATATGTATAGTTTCGAGTTATATCATATTGGTTTTTCTTTGGATTTGGTATCGATATCTTCCCCATGACTCTGATGATTGCGGGATGCTTGACGGAGTTCTGATTTGAGTTATATGCTCATTTTTCATGCGCATGCGTTGCGCTACGATTTGTTTTATGTATTTATGATTTCGGAGCCCCGGCGATTTGATGGTTTTGGCTGAAATATTTTAGTATATGGGGGAAGTTTTAATTAAATTCGGGGACCGAATTTCTTTAAGAGGGGAAGATTGTAACGTTTTGAAAATCGTTTCGGTGAAATTTCGAAAAACGGTAAGATAAGGGGGTTTTCTGTAAAAAGTCAAAATGCAAATATCTTTATTATAAAATTAAATATACATATTCTAGCTATGTAATTACTAGTATTTGGTGTTTATTGAGCCACTGGTGAAATTTCAAATTTTCTGAAAAAAATATTATTTTAAGCCGGTAAGAAAATACATTAAATTAGCGATAAATACAAATTTAAATGGGCTAATTTTAATCTTTAAAATCATGTTAATTAAAATCTAGTTGTAATATAAATTTTTAGTATTTTATTTCAAGTTTTAATGGGTTTTTATTATGGAGAACAAAAAAAATAATTAATTTATGCTAAAACTTGCAATTTTGAGCTTGTGGGGGGTCTTTTTGCATGAAATTCTTTTTGTAATCACTCACACACACCCTCACCCCTCCATGTCCGAGCCCACCATCAGCATTCCACTTCTCCCCCTCAAAAATTTCTCCATCTCATTTGTATGGGTGAAATAGAGTTTATTGGTGTAGGTTAAGATGTATTGTTTTGGAGGCTCATTGTACCTTGATTTGAGGGGGGTTGACTTGACCAATTGTGCACAACACCCACACCATTCCCCCCATCACCCTATGGCCGAAATTCTGCAGCCCTTCCCCCTTCACTTTCCTCTTTTCATTTCCTTCAATTTTAATCAAAAAAATTTCTCCAAAATCCAATTTAAATCTCACAAATTGATTTCCATTCTTCATCCCATTCTCCTTAGCTTTTATCACTTGGATCATGGTGTTATGAAGCCATCATTGGATGCAAATTCTTTTTGCTAGATCATTAGATTTTAAGTTATAATTTCTACCCATTTAAATTCTTATGTTTAGATTTATTTAATTGAGTTGTTTTAGTGTTAATTTTAGTGCTATTTGCATACTAGTTTTTTTTTAAAGTTTATGGCTTGAGTTGAATTAGGGTTTTGTTGTGGAAATGGGTTATGATAAATTGTGCATGGTTTTGTGTTGTGGATTAACATATTAAGTTTTATAGAAAGCTAATTTAGTTCTTAATTCTAAACCATTACTTATAAAATGCCCTAATTAAGTTATTTTGCTAACTAGAGTTTTGGAAAATTATTAAATGCTTTAGATTAAATTATAATAATGGTTTCATGTCATTATAGATAATATATTGAGTGGTTTAATGCTTTTAGTTCATGAAAATCCTAGCTAAATTATTGTTTGTGCATTTTTGCTATAAATTGTTAAAAAATTGGGTATTTTGTAAACTAGAATTTTGGGGTTAATGGAATTTAATGAGATTAAATTATGGAAATTATTTTTATTACTTATTTAAGATATTTAATAAGTATTATGGCCACTAGATTTGTTTAAACATCATGTTTTGTACAAAAACGGCGAATTGTGCTTGCTAGATTTTCGGAAAAATGACTTTTTAAGTGAAATTGGGGTTTTTGTGAATTTTAACCTATTTTATATTAAAATTAGTGTTCGTGAATGTGCAAATGAGTGTATTTGGGTTTTTCTCGATGATTTGGCGTTTGTACGCCGACGTCGAGGGTTTTTGGGTTGATTTGTGAAAGCAACCATAGGTTTTGACCTATATGGGATTCGTGCGTCGTTTTGGTCATGAGTAGGATTTTAATACGATACGATGCGTTATGATATGTAGGTACCCCATGTGGATTTCGAGACGACAAGCAAGCGCGTGGCGACGTCGGCACCGGCGAACGGGGACCAGGTGAGTAGATTTATATCTACGGGGAGAAGTCGGGTGGATGGCGTATAGCACCCCCGCAGTTCGTGGTGATATATACGAATACGTATACACATAGATATTGATTATATGTTGTTGAGATTATTGATGATAAGATGGATACTTGGTATTTTTGGATTGGTTTAGTGTAGTGGCGAAACCTTAGAGTAGTGGTCGCACTCACACACGCACACACACACATACTTGCATACATTCTTCTTCTTTTTATGTGCGTATATGGGATTATATATTTATGTGTTCACATGGGTATGGGACTATGTGTTCATATACTAGATTTGAGGATAGTATTTGGAATTTGAGATGAGTCGATGATTTTGGGCTTGAGGCCAGAAGATCGGTGATGTGATTTGGTTCGTATTGAGATACGACATGATGTTTTAGCGGGTCTTTTGACGTAGCTATTCTTACACCTGTATGCATACTTAGGCGGTATCAGTATTGTACTAGACGTAGGATATTGTCCCGGATCATGATATTTGATAAAGAAGATACCAGATGAATAGTGTGATTGAATGTGATATTAACCCGTACCCAGATTTGGGGATGCCGTACGACGGATTTACGTACGAGCTATATTTTGATGATTGATCCGCACTCTTGACTTGGGATGTCTGATTATAGATATGGTATCAGATATGATATTATTGAGACGGGATCACCGATTAATATATATATACAGGTATGTATATGTATCGACTCAGATGTTAGGCAGTTTCCTTACCTGCAGTCCAGCTGGTTAGCTTAGACCTTTAGTTTAGTTTAGTTGTTAGATTAGATTCGATTCTTACCTATTTCAAAAACTAACGAATCGTGGGTATTTTAAATGACAGCCCAAGGGATCCTACGGATATTTCAAAAGACGTATCTTTTCATAAAAACACTGTAGCCCCTATTTTCAAAACCCCATGATTCGTGTTATTTCAAAAGGCACCATTTGTAGGACTTATATTAGATTAATGTAGATTAGTTATAGTTGCGTCTAGTATTCAGCTCCCGCTCATTATTGTGGTTCGCTTCGCATCGCATGCTTATATTATGTGTCATACTCCATTATTGATATCATGCTGTTAGGACACCAGCACCATTACCGATGATGCGTATGTACCACGTACACTTACTTGCCGGCTCACACACATCTTCATCGTTAATTGCCATGTCACGTACATCTTAGAAAATATTATTGCTTGACATAGCCTGTTAGCTAATAGTTTAGACATTGTAGTTATTACCTGCTACTTCATGCATACTGTTATTCATTGTTATGCCGCATTCATGGATTCTCATGCATATATTCACTATTTTACGTGTTATTGAGGTTTTGGATTCGGATTCCATGAGATTTTCTGGATTTGGTGGAAAACCGCAAAAACATAAATAAACCTTTTCTTTCTTTTAAAATAAAAAGTGCGGTTTTCCCATGATGTATGAGTCGTCCACCATGAGTTTGCTGATGGATTTCGAGACCCGATTCGAGGAGTGGAGGAACCGTTTCGGGTACATGGTGGGCCCGGTGCGGTACCCCGGGGCAAAAGGAATGTGTTGTTGACATTGAGCCCGGCAGGGAAGCACTACCGACCGGTGATATTACCTGACGCGTCGGATATCCGGAGGATACCGTCGTGGTCTTGAGATGGATGGTAGGGGCCGATCTGGATTGACGGCATCCTAGATATTGATTTTGAGATATTGAGGTACAGAGATTGTGATACAGAGATATCGAGATATTTGGACACTTGTTTTGTGTCAATACTGGGCCCTGTTTTATGCTGATTTCATTATGATACCTCATTTTAAAAATACAAAGGAAATCTCATTAAATTATGAAAACAGTTCTTCATTTACATGTATTCTGTTTTCATGCATTCATACCTCATTCATATGATATATTGCTACCTGAGGCACTGACACGGGCACATGAGATTACACTCGGGTTATATATTTACCCTAGCCTTGTTATAGGCTGCTGGTTGTATATTTTGAGGATATATTATGATCGTATGACCTAGGATTGCGTCATACATGCGATTTCTATTCGTAGATGTTTTTCTATTCACGAATTGGCAACTCACCCCCGTTGTGCCCCAGTTTCTTGCAGGTTTGCCGTACAGGTTTCGTTACGGCTTGCGGGCATAGTTTCCTTCGGGTGATTTGCTAGTAGGTGGGTTGATTGGTATCGTACCCATCATATTACCTTGTATTATATGATTCAGTTGTATCTAGTAAATTCCATGAACCAAACATGTATTTATTTCTGAGATAGAGACCAGTGATGTTATTCTTTCGACCATAGAGTCGCGCGTCTATTTCTGCAGATTTCTTGTGGTTTTGAGGTTTCTTTGAGTTTTTGATCCTCGCCGTTGGCGTTGTATATTATATTGCTTGTGTGGTTGTGACCGTCGATTGACGAAGAGCTAGCTCCCGCTTGGGGATGCCTTTTATTGATTTCGTATACTATTCATGTTGTATCCCGTTTGGGAGCCAGTATTTACAAAGGAGACTCTGCCGAAATTTTCAGAAAATACTTGATGTTTTTAAAAACTGCATAATTCGGCTTATGCTATTAAAACTTCTGGATTTAAATTGGTTTTCCTACTCTCTACTACTCTTCTTGGTTTGGATTTCTTGGTTTTCGGCTTACTTAGAATACGTACGCCTTGAGACGTTCGTAGTTTAAGTGCCGGTCATGTTCCGAAATTTCGGGTCGTGACACAGGCAGTAATATGATCTCATCACAGAACATTGCAGCAGAAGAATCATATATGAAATATTGGATATACTGGGATGTCCGTGTTTTCAATACGAGCCTGTATAAAACACGGATTCTACGGTCGCGATGAATAGCCAAACCCACATCCCTAGACCCCTACGAGAGCGGCAAGTAACACTGCCAATTCTAGGGTTAGGAGATCCGGTCTCGACTCCTCGAGATGGCCTCCCACTGGACCTTAGAACCCGGTTACTTGCGCTCCCCCCGTTGGGTCTACCTAATGCGGAAAAGTAAATAATATACACTGGTGACATCAACCTCAACCCGGAAGTGCCCCAATAAAAGAATATTACATACAAATGAATTTTACATGAATGAAAATAAAAACCCTCATCTCACATAAAACCTCCGGCTATTCTGAACACGACGATCCAATATAACATATCACAGTAACACATAATATCACATATCATCAACGTAAGTAAGTATGCATACACCGATCGTCGTTGACGTATAGTGACGAAAACCGGCAATATAACTACATACTACACTTACGGTCACAGAAAATAAATTGTAAAACTACAATATTTGGAATCCACAATCACTTTAGACATCATAAATCCGAAATATCACATACTTCGCATTTCATGCCTAACTCTATGAATTCCACATATTGTATCACATTCTAGATAAATAGACAGTATTAAACTTTCCGAACAGATAATCAAATACCCAAAATTTCCTAAATTGCTCAACACTTGAGCGAAGTTCAAATAATCCCAGAATATGTCACAGTACCGGTAATCCAGCCGTAGAAGGGTCAAGCCAACGCCTCACATGTGGCACGCCGTACTACCCCAAACCCTATAAGGTTTAGAGGCATTTCAAGACGGTCACATAATCGAGTTAAGGTTTTTTGTCTTCTAGAGGGTCCACCGTGTTACATGCACAATTTTTCCGAAAGATTTAAACCTGATAAAAATTCAACACTTGAAAGTTTTTCGTGCCGGGAAAAAGTGAGTTAATGATATCCGTTCGAACATTTTAACAGTTTCTAAATATCCGGAAATAATAGCGAATTTAAATTTTCCGATCGAATCAACGATTACAAAATAAACCCCAATATACTCAACACTTGAGTCAGTTTAAAAATACCCAGAAAAAAGCAATTATAGAAACAAGTATTACTGTGCAAAAATGATGGCATAATTCCTTTTTACTGCCGCGGATCCACGGCTCAAGAGAGGTACGGCCGCGGTTCCGCAATGATTTGTTGGGATTATATTGTCGTTTTTAACCAAAATTCTTATTTTTCCCTACTGATTTTTTTAGGTAATTTTAATTCATAAAAATCCCAGTTTTTAAAAAATATCCAGAGAGGGGTTCATTTTCGTCGTATCGGGTTCGGTCGGAGTTTTAACTACGTATACATGTCGCCTAATGCTCTAGCTAGGCTCTGATACCACTGTAGGGTTCCTAAGCACTCTTGTGAAGGTTCATAAGGCATCAAACATGCCTGAATAAAATTTTAGACGTGCCGAACAACCCAAAGCCAGGATTTTTGCTAGATTATTAGGGTTTAACATGCAAGTAAACATCTTTACTACTAAGTGTGAGGGATTACAACCTATGTAGTCCGCTCCTTCGCTTCATCAGCTCGGAGTAGAAGTCCCTTTGCCGCGTTCCACGATCTCCCGGACTCAAGAGAGGCTCCACGACTCGAACGATCCATACTAGCTTGTAGTGTTCCGCTTCTCTGATGATCTACGTCGAAGTTGCTATAACTCAAGCTCTCTCACTCTAAAGATATGAAAACACTAATCTAATGGGCTAGATTAGATGAGGATGATGGAGTAGTATTTGTGCTATCTTTTTATATCATTTTTTCATAAGAAATCATCACAAAAGAAATAACTAG
The DNA here is from genome assembly GCA_030015575.1 of Agapanthus africanus. Lineage (NCBI taxonomy): Eukaryota > Viridiplantae > Streptophyta > Magnoliopsida > Asparagales > Amaryllidaceae > Agapanthus > Agapanthus africanus. The sequence continues at coordinate 174,623,026 of JASDDO010000010.1, forward strand.
TAAGCTTTCTCAAAGCTAAAGAGAGAAGAAGATGAATGAAAAATAGTTAATCCTTTTATGATGAATAGTAGAAGTGAATATATGATTGATTATGGAACCATGGTCAAGGATGAGAAGATTAACCTTTGTAGAGAATAAACTAGAGCTAGGGTTTGGTTAGGTTAAACAATGAGTCATGGATAAATATCAACCAAAATATCTTAACCAAGACAAAAAGGAATGCTTCTAGATGGTGCAAGAAGAAGCTAACCCTAATCAAACCCTAATCTCTTTTTATCATCACTAAACATGTTTCATAATTAATCATATCATGTTACTATAATATATATCACATATATATTATATTTGTAACAAAAGAAAATAATACAATTAATATATATCACATATACATCAATGTATTATCCGGTGAGAAAACGAAATAATAAAGCGAGTCAATATTAGATAATATACAATATATCATATATATTATTATACATTAAATCATCGAATCAACACTTGATCCGACAATCCGGCTATATCGAATATAACCGACTAATATATCATGTACCGATTCATCGAATCAACACTTGATCCGATGACCCGGTTCATATCTAAATATCGCGAGAATACAATACGGTATCTCATATCGTATTATCCTCGGTCCTGCACATATCACATATGTGCCTCTACTCCGTTTTGCCTGAGCCAAGAAACCTCTGTGTAGGACTCTAAAGAATCGTCAATACGCCGGTAGCAGGTGATGATCATATCAAACACCCACAAGCTGCAAGCGGTCAGCTAAACGTAACAGCCACCCAGGTATTCAGCGATCAGAAGATCAACAAGCTAGCCTATCTGTTCTCCTGTGAATCCAATCAGTAACACTCCCGTACAGTCCGGTCTGTTCGTTTGATATGTCGCATATCAAGTCTAGGGGTGGTATACATCAGACCACAGTAACCGATAAGTCATGTCGATGTGAGGCTTATAACAGGTCAAGAAACTACTGGTAACACTTACCAGTATATCTCTATATCAGCCCTGGCCAGGGACATCCAGTTATAGCCAATCGAACATAGCACAACATCAACTCCCTATACCGGGAGAGACGAATCCCCTCCTATCGCTCATTGTCTCCATGTGATTCGGGACTGTACCCAAAAGCCACCGTTTTGCACCCCCTCTTGGACGTGGTAAGGTGGAAATCAAAGCACAGTGGGAATCATACAAGACTCTATGACGATCTCGGGTCTACAGACTAACCTGTACCAGTGTCACCGGAGAACTGCCATCTGACGTTTGGTATATCACCATCTGGGAGTTCTCGGTGAGTCCTTCCAGTGTACCCAGTCTCCACTGAGCACCCATACACCATCCTTGATGTCAAACATCGATGGATATGGGATCATTCATCGCCTATCATATGGGTCAAGATGCGTATACGCTAGTCTACTCTGGTGTATCGATACCCTGTCTCGATATACCCTCGACTAGGAACAGTTATAGGATGTACTCATCGACTACCGTGGCCCCACTAGTATGATCTCATCATAGTCCCTGTAGTCGAGTACAGATCCTAAGGGCTTTATCAACATGTGAGAGAAAGACAGTAAACCAGTATAAGTCAACATGTTAAGATAAAGTAAAACCAAATAGCATACTATCATGACGAGCAAGAAAGTCCTCTCTGTATATATCCAAGCATCCATCATAATATACATCATATGTACAATAATGGCCTTTAGGGCATATACATAACTAACATGTGAATATCCAGCACCTCATTCCAGGAGGCAAGAGCCGAGATCCCTTCACGGGGAGTGATCTCTTGAGCAAAAGTCTATACTGTAGATTGCTCAGTTTTCTTCAAAATCAGAAGTTTTCAAAAGCGGAGCCTAAACCACTCCTTTTCAAAACTGCTCAGGTTCTTTCAACAATATCAAGTTCATTACGTTAAAGGGTTTTTTCGCCAAAAACTCAGCCATAGCCCTCCGTCATTTTTTATAAGTAATACTTAGTATTCGTGCTGCGTTTGTTGACTGCGTCAAGGCGTAGTGAACGGTAGCTGAGTACTAATTATTTGTAGCATACGATGTGATTGGTTAGGACAGTCGTATAACCTTGTTAACTGTGTCAAGAGTTTTGCAGGTGGGTTTAATGCAATCAAGATAATGACGGGTTGAACTTGACTAGGACTCATTGATTTGTTGACTGTGTTAAGATCACTTGGGTCCTAGGGGCAAAAACCACATCATGAGTTTTAAATATACAGGAAACTTGCAGATTTAGCATACTTTCTGGAGAATGGTGACTAGAGTTGATTCCATCTAGGTCATCACATAATGATAGTTGGATCCCGATCCCACTGATGAGTAGGATTACTCTTGGGAGATTATTTCACTTAACAATCAATGCTACAAACCAAGTAGGTGTCTAGAACGGTGTTAGCGGGGCTACTCCTCCAGGGAAAAGAGTTACATAATTAAGGAATTTCGCGAAAGCATTGGAAAACCTCCCTCGAAGTACCAACACTAGCCTGGCCGAAAGGTTAAGCATGTTAGTTATATGTATGCCCTAGAAGCCATTATTGTACATGATTGTATATTATAGTGGATGCTTGGACATATATAGAGAGGACTTTCTTGCTCGACATGATAGTATGCTATCTGGTTGCTCTTTATCTTAACATGTACACTTTCTTGCTCGACATGATAGTAAACTCCAACAGATCTTGAATGGAGTTAAACTCCTAAAAATCTTTAGAAATGATCAAAGGAGGCCCATTTTTTCTCCCCTTTGGCCCTGGATCTTCCCTAGATGGGATTTTTGGAGATGGGTCTCCTTCTTCTTCCTCTCGGTTGGCCGGATCATGGAGAAAGGGGTGTGAGATTTAAAAATCTACCCTTTTTGAGATCAGATGGAAGATCTGAGTTCCCCTTCAAGGGTTTGATGGTGAAAAACTGTTTATTTTTGGAAAAGGAAGAGTTAAACTCTTGATTTAATTCAAAGAAAAAGAGAGAAGGTTTTAGAACCTTGAGGAAGGGGAAGGAGGCACCTAAACCCTAATTTTTTAGGGAATGAATCCTTTTTATTATTTCATTATCATGTTGCCTTATATAGGCTTACAAGTTTACATATAGCCCCTTGGGCTTTACAAAATGGCATTTTTTCCATCCCATGTCTCATGTGCTCATTTCTTTTGCACATGAGCCATGAGCTTTACAAAAATTTGGCTTTATGCCCATTTTTCTTACATTCATGCATAAAAAATTACATTAAAATTATTTATTACATGATTTCATTTGGGCATGGGGGAGGCCGACCAAGGGGCTCGACTTTGGCATGGGCCCACTTGATCTGGGGTTGGGCTCGCTTACTTGGGGTTGACTTTGACTTTGACTTGGTCAACCGGGGTGTAATTTTCGACCCCAACACCTTTCTATACGACCTTCTTTCCCTGGGGTACAACACCGGGTCCACCATGTACCCGCAGACGGTGCCTCCTCACTCCTCGAATCAGGTAACTCATACCTCATAACTGAGAAAACTCATTGTGGACGCCACAAATCATATCATGAGAAACCTCGTTTTTAAAACAATTATAAGACTTTTAAAATATATCAGCGGTTCTCAAATCCGAAGATCTCATGAAAACAACATCTCATATGCATGTAACCATAAAGGTACAGTAAATGCACTGCACGTAATAGTACTGTAAAGTATTTCGAGTATTTTCATGTAAGCATATCGTGTACTATGTACTGAACAATGATTATACTTTTACAGTTTAAGAGCAATACGACGATATAACAGTTCTACTGTGTAAGTGGCATGTCAATTACCGATGATGAGTGTGCGAGCCGGCAATCTGTGTATGTGTAATATGCGCATCATCGGTAATGGTGCATGTGTTATAGCAGACGAAGCCATATAACGATAAGTGCTGGAAACGCAGTAGGTATGTCACGAGGCAATAATACAGCAAAAACATCAACAGTATATAGTACGTAACTACACCTGAACCATACGGCTATAGTTTTAAAAGTGCATACGATTCATCAGTTTTGGAAATAGGTATGGTTCAAATGTAATCCATTATCCATCAAGGTGTTTAGAAAGCAATGATTCTCCGAATCAAGACAATCCATAAGTCGGCGATCCAGCCTCATAGTATCATATGTGGTATAATCATCGTACATCATCCTCCCGTCAAAAGTATGGATCAATCATCCAGTATATCATGTCTTGTACGGTATAATCCATTGTACGGTGTCATCAAATTGGAATAAGGATCTATCGTCCTATATATAATATCGCGTACGGTATAATCTATCGTACGAATCATAAGTCAAGGGTACGAATCTATGGTCCCGTACATCATATTATCTCATATTCTTGTGTGTGTGTGTCATCTCATTACATATGTATATATATGTATGTATATCACCTTGCGTCCTCAAGTCAACATATCGACTCATGTCATCTCGTTTCATCATGTTCCCATCTCATCGTATCATCTCGTACTTATCATTATGATTATCCATAGGTTCATAAGCTTAGGTTTCTATATATATGTGTTCTACATCCTTGTCCTCCCATTACTATGGTTGCAGGGATGCTATACGCCATCCACCCGACTTCTCCAGTAGATATAGATCTACTCACCTGCTATCCTTGCTCAAGCCGAAGTCGATGAACTTCTTGTTCTCTTTCGTCATCTCAGGAGTCCACACAAAGGTATCTACAAATCAACACACATCATAACGAAATCAAAACCAAATCTGAAAACCGATACAGCACGCGAAGTGTATATAGATTAGAACCTATGGCCCACGCATGCAAGAACAACCAAACAACCCTCAGCATTGACGTACGAACGTCTAACGACCGTGTCAAAACTCAAATACCAAAACCAAGTTTTCCAAAGTCAGAAACCAAAATCAGCAACCTAGAAAAACACTCACAGATTCTACCTTAGGTGAAATTAGGAGATTTTGCATATAGAGTAGGTCTAAATATCAGATAACAGAGCTATAGTCCAAAAACCAATCTAAGACTCACAAATGTGGCCGCAATTTGCGGCCACAACCAATAAATCTGCGGCCTGATCAGGGAGATGGGGGCTCGGGTTTCAGAGATAGCTTCTACTTAGTCTGCACTTCTCTGTATTGGCAACGTATTTTTTGGAGCTCTCGAGTCATACCAGATTCTATTTAATCATCACAATTCGTTAACAACGGATGTCGGGAAAAATCTAAGTTTGTGTTTTGGCGTTTCTAGTCTCAAATTTGTCCAGAATTCATCACTGAGGGTTTGTGATCACTAACTAAACGTCAATCGCATCTCTACAACTCAAATCATCTACTAAAATCATCCAAGAATTTTCCAAGATCGCTAATCTAGTATAATCGAACTCTAAACACAAGTATGAGGTTAAGAAACTTGATAATATGAAAGAAAGTGAAGATTTTACCTCTTGGAGCAACTGAAGAAAATTCCAAGATGGTTCAATGTGCTCAAAATCCAAACTTGAACTCACCATGGGGGTGTAGGATGAGATTGTGAACATTTTTTGTGAAGGTTGGGGGTGATGTTTTGAGGTGGTTTGAGTGGTGTTTATGGAGGTGGAAGTGAGGTGGAGGAGGTGGATGAGGAAGATGAAGGAGTTGGGGTGTGAAATGAAGTGAAGGAAGAATGAATGGTGGAGGAGCCATACCCCCCCTCTCTCTTTCTCTTTCTTACCCTCTCTCCTATAAATGCATATCACATTGTGTCTCCTCTTTTCTTTTTGTTTTCTTTTTCTTTTCTCCTTTTCTTTTAAAAACCCAAATACAACAAATACAAAATGGAACCATGCATGAATAAGAATAAAATGTGTCATGGTACATTTAGCATGGTTAATAAAAAGTGGATTTGGCGTAATGCATGATTAGTAGTGCACTAATCAAGTTTAACATAAACTTGCATATAAATAATTGCATAATTATTTATAAAATGTCCAAATCCGATAAATGACTTTATAATTAATAACTCATTTTAATATCCAGATATTTCCCAAAATATTGGTATATGATTATACCATTCTACGAAACCCAAATTCACACTCGTATAGTTTTCGTGAAATTTATTATTTTATTATTTAATTTCCAAAAATAATATTTTATATTTCTGGAATGTTACAATCTTTCCCCCTTAAATAAATTCGGTCCCCGAATTTAAATTTAAACCCCAAAATATTAAAATATTTCAGTAATCAGTCAAATCAACAGGGCTCCGAAATCATGTATACACAAATATACCACAGCGCATCGTGTGCGCATGAAAGCGAGTGCAACACTAAAAAATCGAAACTCCGTCAAGCGTCACGTAATCATAGAAGTTATGATGAAAATACAAGCCTCGAAATCCGCTGCTAAAATCAAATATACTACTCAAGATTATAATACGTATATAGTACGCATCCTTGTAAAACCATCTAAAAAGCTGAATAAAATGCATGCAAAATTTCTTTCCAAATAGCCGTGCGATGCGTAACTCACGATACAAGTGGTGGACGCTCATTTTGTAAAGAAATAGATATATGTCTGTATATGTTTTGCTCAAGATATACGTCCCGCCTTTTTGAAATATCCCAAAAGGTTCTTCTTGTAAAACTTCGTGTCACTCATGGGCACGCAGGAAATAGTAAGACTATAGCTCCCCCCTTTTTTTTTGAAAACCTCTGGGTAAATATTGATGCATGCAAAAATACTCAGGTACTGTCCTCAAACCAGTCCTGCTCCGTTAGCATATCATATGTATATATCGTAAAAACATGATGCTAAAAAATAAATCAATCTCAATAGGTGTATCCAAATATCACGTGCATCTGGTGCGCATGGAAATCCAAGTCAAACACGAGTGCCACGAATGTGCACAGAAGCCAAAACTAAGTGTAACGGGTATGCACGAAAGTATCTGTTAAGTGCAACGGGTGTGTACGACAACAACATCAAGCACATCTAGAACGCACGGAAATCTCAATCATGTGAAACTGGCATGCACAAAAAATCTCGATCAAGTGTATCCGGTGTGCACAAAATCACATCCAGTTTGCCCAGTGTGCACAAAATCTAAATCAAGTGCGTCTGGTCCGCACAAAAACATCTAGTACGATAGAGTGCACGGAAACATAAATCTAGTGCAACAGATGCATGAAAACAATATCAGGTGCACTAGGTGCCTGAAAACTCGTCAATGTCTCAAAAGCGCAAAAAACGATATCGAGTATACCAAGGTGTATAAAATCATAAATGCGTGCAACTGCATGCACAAAACCCACATCAATGCACTGCAAGCACATATGAACTATACCGAGTGCATAAGTCAGGTCAAGTGCATACAACATGCATGAAGTCAAAAAAGACTGTATCAAAATATATTGAATCATAAATATGTGCGACAAATGCATAAAATCGATATCAAGTTCAATGGATATGCACAAATCAGAAACCAATGTAATAGATGTATCAAACATAGATCAAGTGCAATAACTGTGCACATAGGAAAATAACTATTAGGTGCAACTACGGTGCACGAAAACTCCATCATGAAACTAAATCATCGAAACCCAAAGTCAAAAACGATAAAAACGTGACACTCGGATCACTAAAACGCAAATCGCAAACAAATTATATCGAGGTACACCTCCTTCAATATCGAAAAGTGCCGATGCACCCAAAGCTGGCCGAGAAAGAACGTCCACTTGCCTCCTGCCCACGGTCTGGCGTCCTCTATCCCTGGGTCCTTGTTTTCTCTGTGGATCACTAATTCCACAATCTCTTTGCTCGACGGTCCGGTTAGGAGTAATGACGGAAATAGTTCCTCTCTGGCGCTCCTCTGATCATATCCTCGCCAAATAACATGGACACTCATAATGTAGCACATCGATGATGGTGGCATCTGGTCCTTTGAATACCGGCGATACAACTAATCCTGGGTGCAAATCCTTATCGCTATGGTATCCTGGCAAACACCTGCTATGGTCTCTTCAAAGCTCACCTCTGCCGAGCTGTACGGAAATTGGCACTCTTTACTAAATCCTTTCCTGTTCCGGAACAGTTGCATTCTCTTCATGACTTTCCTCTGGAATTTGGCCGTATCTAATACCTCTGCGTATGTATCAATTCTCTGGCTTCAACGGAGAAGAATGACTCATGATGAGTTCACACGAATCTCTTATCCACTTGTCTTCATTATCGTCCACTTCGAAGTCACATCTAGCTGGGTACGTGCTGCAATTCATTCTCGGCTACAGCTAATCCGGAGTCTCTCACAAGGACTCAAAGTTACGAACTCGGGCATCTTCACCATACTGTGGAAGATATCTAGCCGATTACATCCTTAGGAACCGTCCTGGAATGTAGTACTTTAAATAAAAATAAATTATAAATAATATTTAAAAATTAAAAACAACATATAATGTATATACACAGAGGCACATAAGAATAGCTTTCAATTCCTATCAACAACATATATATATATATATCAATCCCCTGTATATAGGGAAGTCATAATAAACTGTATCGACATCTATATGAATATAACGTAGTATAGCAGTCCTACAGTTGTAGGGTGTTTTTGGTCACCCCATTGAGATGGGAATACGCGCGCGCTTGTCAGGCGCATTACAGATTCCCCCTGCCTAGGGTAGGCCGGGGTTTATTGATTGTGGGGATCCGAATCTCCGACAGGCGCGAACTAAGCTGCCGTTAATTACCCCTCGCATTTGGAGCGAAGGAACCTCCGATTAACGGGTTAAACTGGTCATGCGAACTCAATATGCGGTGCGTTGGTGTGTGTATTATTTTGGTTTTGTTCGACTTAAAAAAAAGATATATATACATATATATATTTTCTATATATAAAAACAAAAATAAATAAGTAAATAAATATTTGGAGAATTTTTTTCTAATTTATTATTTTTTTTTATTTTTAAAATATTATTTATAATTTAATTTTATTTATTTAATTTTTTTTTAAATAAAAAAAGGGATTAAATAAAGAAAAGAAGAAAAGAAAATAATTATGTTTTTTTTTTTAATTTTTAAATATTATTTATAATTTATTTTTATTTATTTAATATTTATTTATTTTTATTTTAAATAAAAAAAAGAAGGAAGAAAAAAGAAAGGATGAAAAGAGGATTTTGTTTTATAAAAAAAGTGGGGTCACATGTTAGCATATGACCCCTCTTATGAGGGGGGGTCACATGCTAGCATGTGACATGGAGGGTCACATGTTAGCATGTGACCCCTCATGTGATGGGGGGGTCACATGCTAGCATGTGACGGCGGTCACATGCTTTGCATGCGACGGCCGTCACATGTTAAACATGTGATGAGGCTGGTCACATGCTTTGCATGTGACCCCGTCGCATGTTAAACATGTGATGGGGCTGGTCACATGCTTTGCATGTGACCGCCACCTTTTTTTTTTATTTTTACCGTGGAGTTCAACTCCAAAAGAATTTTATATGACTAAAAAAAATGTAATGTGGAGTTAGACTCCCCAAAAAAATATTTTTTTTTTGTGGAGTTAAACTCCAAAAGAATTTTATTTGTGGAGTTGAACTCCAAAAGATTTTTACTGTGGAGTTAAACTCCAAAAGAATTTTTGTAGTGGAGTTGAACTCCAAAATATTTTTCCTGGTGGTGGAGTTGAACTCCAAAAGAATTTTATTTGTGGAGTTGAAGTCCAAAAGTTTTTCTCCTTTCTCCTTTGAGAAGAAACCCAAAATGGGTTCTCTTGAAACTCCAAGATCTAGATCTTGGATGATAAAAAAAGAGACCCTTTTTCCTCTCTTGATGGAGTCTTGGGAGGTGGATTTATGGTAAAACTTTGTTTAGTTTAAAAAAAAGAGAGCTAAGCTCTTGATTTATTTGGAAAATGAAAAGGAAGAGAAAGAACTTGAAAAAGAGAGAGTGGAGGAACAAACCCTAGTTTTTTGAGGGAATGAAAAAGTGTATGCTTTATTCATCATCATGTTGCCTTATATAGGCTTAGATATTTACATATAGCCCCTTGGGCTTTACAAAAATGGCATTTTAGCCATCCCATGGCTCATGTGCCATTTCATTTTGCACATAAGCCATGGGCTTACAAAATATTGGCTTTATGCCCATTTTGTTTACATTCATGCATGAAAAAATTACATAAAAATTATTTATGACATGATTTTGTTGTTGGCATGAGAGAGGCTGGCCGCGGGTTCGACTTGGGCATGGGCCCGCTTGACCTGGGCTTGGGCCCACCTAGTTTGGGGGTTGACCTTGACTTTTACTCGGTCAACAGGGGTGTAAATTTTTACCCCAACAAATTGCCCCCCATCAATAAATGCACACAGCATATGTGGGTCGTGTGCATGAAATTGATGGATCTTCTTTCACGTGGAGGCGACTTGCTTTGGTTCCCACTTTTTGGGATGCACTGCCCTTTTTACGACATGGACGGTCGACGCTTGACACGTATCCGAGACAGAGTGTCTGTGGTAGACGTTTCCCTTGCCCGGAGCGATCCGGTTCCTGCTTTGTAGGAAGCCTGCACTGCCCTTTTTGCGACATGGACGGTCGACGCTCTGATCCGGAGCGATTTGGTAGACGTGTCCCCGGCACGGAGTGTCGCTGTTGGACGTTTCCCTGATGCGTAGTGCCTGTGTTGGACGTTTCCCCGATGCAGAGTGTCGCTTGCTGACGTGTCCCCGGCACGGAGTGTCTGCTTGACGTTTTTCCCGGCGCGGAGTGTCGGGTTGACTTTTCCCCGGCATGGAGTGTCGCTGATCGACTTTTCCCGGGCGTGGAGTGTCGCTGGTAGACGTTTCCCCGAGACGGAGTGCCTGTGGTTGGGCGTTTCCCCGATACGGAGTGCCTGTTGTAGGGCGTATCCCCGAGACGGAGTGCCTGTTGTAGGGCGTATCCCCGAGACGGAGTGCCTGTTGTAGGGCGTATCCCCGAGACGGAGTGCCTGTGGTAGGACGTTTCCCCGATATAGAGTGCCTGTGGTAGGGCGTTTCCCCGATACGGAGTGCCTGTTGTAGGGCGTATCCCCGAGACGGAGTGCCTGTGGTAGGGCGTTTCCCCGATACGGAGTGCCTGTTGTAGGACGTTTCCCCGATACGGAGTGTCTGTATCGGACGTTTCCCCGAGACGGAGTGTCTGCTGTTGGACGTTTCCCCGAGACGGAGTGTCTGTGTCGGACGTTTCCCCGAGACGGAGTGTCTGCTGTTGGACGTTTCCCCGTTACGGAGTGTCTGCTGGCTGACATGTCCTCGGCACGGAGTGTCTGCTATTGGACGTTTCCTCGAGACGGAGTGTCTGTGTCGGACGTTTCCCCAGCATGGAGTGTCTGCTTGTTGATGTGTCCTCGAGACGGAGTGTCTGTTGTTGGACGTTTCCCCGTTACGGAGTGTCTGTATCGGACGTTTCCCCGAGACGGAGTGTCTGCTGTTGGACGTTTCCCCGAGACGGAGTGTCCGTGTCGGACGTTTCCCCGAGACGGAGTGTCTGCTGTTGGACGTTTCCCCGTTACGGAGTGTCTGCTAGCTGACGTGTCCCCAGCACGGAGTGTCTACTATTGGACGTTTCCCCGAGACGGAGTGTCTGTGTCGGACGTTTCCCCAGCATGGAGTGTCTGCTTGTTGACGTGTCCCCGAGACGGAGTGTCTTTTGTTTGACGTAGAGGTCGATATTGGAATTGGTTGGTTTGATTTATTTGATTTGAGTTGAAATCAGCATCGCTATACTGGAATATGGTACCAGGAGCGAATCATCATTTGTCATAAGAAAAATTTGGGATTGGTATTTTTGTCGGCATCTGCATTGCTGCACTGGAGTGATGCCAGGAGCAACTCATCATTTGCCCCGGGAGGATTTGGATATGGTTTGTTTGGCATCTGCATTGCGGCACTGGAATAATGCCAGCAGCAACTCATCATGTGCCCCGAGAGGATTTGGGAATTGGTGGCTTAGGAGACAGGTTTAAATCCCTATCACCTAAGGCTTTTCCATTTTGTGAGCCATAAGGGTCTCACAAAGCATTTTCTCCCTACGGGTCGTAAGGATCCCGTAGGTGTATTTTCTCATTAGGAATAGTGAGGACTCCTAAGTGTGTTGCTCCTTTGTGAGTCGTAGGGATCTCACGCGGGAATATTCTCCTCACAAAGTCGAGAGGACTTTGCGAGTGCATTTCATTTCTTTTTTTTACGGGTTTGCGCCCTTTCTGGTTTTCACAAACTCACCGGCAGTCCTGCCGTTTTTACTCACGGAGCCCCTTTCGGGTTTTCATCCGTGCCCGTTTTGCTTGTGGACATACCGTTCTTCTTTTTTTTCTTTTTTTTTCTTTTGGAGAGATCGGATTGTTTTACGCCCGTGGATTGTATACGATTTTGCAGGATGTATGATCCAGACCGTAGGGCCGAAAAAATTTTGGGACATTGTTGGCGTCTGCATCACTACACTGGAATATGGTACCAGGAGCGACTCATCATTCGCCGTTGGGGATTGGGATTTGGAATTTGGTTGGCGTCTGCATCGCTGCACTGGAATATAGTACCAGGAGCGACTCATCATTCGCCACTTGAGGATTGGGATTTGGAATTTGGTTGGCGTCTGCATCGCTGCACTGGAATATGGTACCAGGAGAGACTCATCATTCGCCGTTGGTATAAGATTTGGAATTTGGTTGGCGTCTGCATCGCTGCACTGGAATATGGTACCAGGAGCGACTCATTATTCGCCGTTGGGGATTGGGATTTGGAATTTGGTTGGCGTCTGCATCGCTGTACTGGAATATGGTACCAGGAGCGACTCATCATTCGCCACTTGGGGATTGGGGAGCGAATTTGGTTGGCGTCTGCATCGCTGCACTGGAATGTAGTACTTTGGTTGGCGTCTGCATCGCTACTCGCTTGTTGTCCTAGCGCCACACCCGTGACCATTCCGTGATGGTCTCGGGTGTGGAAGCCCACCCAAGCCCTCGGGGACAACCTTGGGGTCCCTCTTACACCACTATAGGGCTCTAGGTCCAAACCGAGAGCCCCGAGACGCGAGATATATGTAGAAATAGTTGCTGGTTTGGCATAGTTTTAAAAAACAGTGAACAATTTATTTTGAAAAATAGTTATATGAATCAATTACCCACTGAAAAGTAAGTTAAATGTATATGGACGGCTCCGATACCGCTGTAAGGGAGTTTCGATCGCTGGACGGGTGTTTAAAAATATTTGCGGAAGCGTAAAAACGAAGTATTCGATGTGAACAAGATCACCTAATCACTAGAATCAACCATAGACTAAAATTTACAAACTAAAGAGTGGAACAAGGAGAAAATACAACTTTTGATACTTCTTCATTTGCTCCAATGATGAATTCCGGACTCCGGCTAAGCTCCGCGGCGCTCCGGATCTCGCTTGTTTCATGATCGACCCCGTCGAAGATGATCCATGCGAAGGCCGCCAGCTCTAGCTTCTACTTCAATCAAATTGAAATAACTCACTCATTCTATTTGCTAGATAAAATGAGTAAGAGATGTAGAATTATGATGAACTCTCAAACTCTCTTTCTTTCTCTTATCTTCTCCTCCATTTCTCTAGTTAGGATGAGAGATAATATTGTGTTATGTTATGGCTAAAGCAGTACCACAACTTAGCCATATCACTACATATTTTCTCTCCTTCCTACACATGGCACTAAGGATGAGAGTGTATGCCACATAGCATACACCTCACCCTTAGCCATGTAAAAAGAGAAATAAAAAAGAAAACAAATATTATATATATATGCAAATGTATAACTATTATACATTTAATTAATTTGTACATGACATATTAATAATGAGAGTAAAAGAATAAAACAATAATACTAGTTTATATATGCACCATCATATATAATTGATATCATTAAATCAACACTTGATTTAATAACCCGGTTAATCATAAACAGGGTAGTATTATCCGTCCGATTAATACATGTAGTATCATATACACATGTTTAATTGGACCCCACACGCATCACCGTACATGCACTACATCATTTCGCTAGAACAGGAAAACCCTCTGTGTGGAACTTTAAACACTCGACAATACGCTGGCAGTAGATCAGGATCGTATCCGATTGATCTGAAACACGTTCAGATCAATCCCCACCGGGTTAACCTACAAGCATGTTAGTGGTACTAGCTATACATAACGGCTACTCAGGTATTGAACGAAAAGCCGGTCGACAAGCAAGCTCATCCGTATCCTGCAAGAGCCTATCAGTGACACTCACCGTACAGTCCGGTCTCTTCGTCTAAGACTGTCGTATAACTGTTCTGGGAGGTGGAAACTGTCAGACTACCACTAACCCGACAAGTCGTGCTGACATCAAGCTCATGTCCATCCGAGAAACTACTGATAACACTTATCTGTAAATTTCGTTTTCTTTGGCCAAGGACTTATGGTCATAGCCAGCTGTGCACTGTGCGATATTAACTCCCTATACCGAGAGAGACTAATTTCCTCGACCGCTCACCGCCTCCATATGCTTCGGGACTGTACCTAACTAAAACCTGTTTGCACGACTCTTTAAAGCTGTGGTAGGGTAGTAATCTAAGTACAGTGAGAACACACACAAGACACTATGGTGATCTTTGGTCTAGGGACTACCATGTACTCATGTCACCAGAGAACTACTTTCTGACGATTGGTATAATACCATCTAGTTCTCGGCAAGTCTGTCCAGTGTAACTCATCCGATGAGCACCTGTTTATAATCATTGCTGTCAAACACCAATGGCTGTGGGATCAGCTATCGCCTCGTATAGGATCATGAAACGTATACACTAGTCTAAACCGGAGTATCGATGCCCAGTCTCGATACCCCTATGACTAGAGACTTTTAAGGATGTGCTTATATACTATCCAGGCTCCACTAGTATGATCCCTATCATAATCCTGGTAGTCAAGTAAAGATCCTATGGGCTTTATCATCATGTAGTAGTGATACGTTATAGCAAGTAAAACGTATACTTATGAATGACAAATACAAACCAGATAGCATACTATCATCTCGAGTAAGACTGTTCTTCGTATAGGCCCTCCTTGAATTCAGTAATTTGGATTCCTGCAACTACGATAATTGTCTTGAGGGCACCTATATCCAACACCTACGACCAGGGACTTTTAAGGATGCGCTTATAGAATACCCAAGCCCCACTAGTATGATCCCTATCATAATCCTGGTAGTCAAGCAAAGATCGTATATACTTTATCATCATGCAGTTGTGATACATTACAACATGTAAAATATATACTTATGAATGATAAATACAAACCAGATAGCGTACTATTATCTCGAGCAAGACTGTTCTTGGTCTAGGCCCTCCCTCCTTTAATTCAGTAATTGCATTCCTGCAACTACGATAATTGCCTTGAAGGAATCTATATCTAACATGTCTCATCCCTGCCTGTAAATGCCGGCGGCTCCAGCTTCATGAACTCGGAAGCGACACCTCGAAAATCCCAGCAACTACTAGTACAACTGTCTGAACATTAGGCAGCACAATGATCCCCATAGTAAGCTGTACAACAATAGGCCTCTCAGTCCAGCTGGCCTCAAGCAATAACCCGACCATCTGGTGCGCACCTAGAACACTCGCCTCTAAACGAGAAATCCTAACATAAAAAGGATAATCAATCTGTTCCTGTGTCACTGGGATAACACCTTAGTCAGTCCTCATCCCTGATGAGCCCGCCCTGACCGCATCTCCAGCCGCAGCCCCCTCAGCTCGTGAAGCCATGGTGACAAGAACTACAAACAAGTATCGATGAGGATAGATTAAAAGAACAAATAGAAGAAAGGATCTTGAGATATATGTGCTAAGGTTACTTACGCAGATAGCGTATCATAAATATGCCGCGAAACTTACGTACGGTACGTTACTCTACCTGAGCTACTTACTCCATTGTACCAAGGTCAACCTACGTAACGAAAGTTCGGGTCTAATACCTCCAAAGTCAAGTCTACGTTCCATAAGGTTAATTCTAGGTTCCGAAAAAATATGCCCTAGACTCCACATAGTCAAACCTAGACTCGAACAAAGGTTAAACCTAACGCTCTGATACCAACTTTGTCACGACCCAGACAAGGCACATGACTAGCACTTGAATCACGTGAAGTCTATAGGACCCCACCGTAACCCAAGTAAGCCGAAAACCCGAAATCTAAACCTTTTTAAGAAATAATGGAGGTGAAGTTTTGAAAAGGTATTTTAAATGGAATCAAGTTCCTTTTTAAAGTATAAGTAAACTTTGTTTGAAAACACATGCGTCGTTTAAAAATCGGGAATCACCTCCTTTGTAAATTTTGGCAAAAACCAGTACATACACATAAATATATATCAGCGTCCCCAATCAGGAGCTATCTTATAGCCCAAACGGCTGTATCATAACCACACAGTAAAATACGACGCCCAAGGTGAAGATCATCAAAAGAACATGTAAGAAAAATACTATGAGCATCATCAAGTCGACTATATCCAATCTTGTCATCTAAAAGAATAACATACATGTTTCTTCTCTAAGTCAACAAAATATACAGGTTTTGGTCGATGATGTTTTTAACTAGATCATAACAGAATTTACATATACAAGAAGCGGTTACGATCCGAAATGTAGCCCATCTACCAAGACAATCACCTGAAGAAGAAGAAGAAGAAGAAGAAGAAGAAGAAGCGTGCCCGCAAGCCGTTACTGATCCGAGCAGTTCGTCCTGCAAGAAACTAAGGCACAATGGGGGTGAGTTGCTAACTCGTGAGTAGAAGATATCATAAAGTAGAAATCAAAATGCAAAACGATCTACCTAGGCCATACAGTATAATACTATCATACTATGTGATGACGAATATAAATATGTATATGCATAAGTATTACATCAGTATCTATAAGGCGTCATATCGGATCGCGTACAATACACAAGAACCCCATGATCAATCAATATATGGAAATATGCCATCCATAACACACACACACACACACATCATCATCATCAAGTGAGTGTCTATCATCGACACTCGAAATCATTGTGTCAACTGAGTGTCCAGCGTCGAAACTCGAAATCATCATAAATCCTGTGTCCAGCATCAACATGTAAAACCCAGATATCGTAGGCACCGTCTCGTTAGACCGGTCCTCTCTCGATATCAATAGCCCCGGTCGGTATCTCCCGGATATCCTTTATGGCTCTAATCTATCTTCGGTATCGAGTGTCCTCGCTAAGCTCCCCGCCTTATATGCGGCGCTCCTACCCCTCTGCCTCGACCGTGTCAACCATGTTTCTGAATGTATACTCCCCCACTCAGTCCGAATAATGTAGCATGTACGAAACCGTATATCTTTCCCACTCGGTTCGAAATAAAATCAAATCAGAAAACATCAAGCTCATAGTGGGCATTAAATTATCATATCAAGAGAAAACCGCATTTTTAAAACATACTCAAGTTTTATAAATCACATCGCGGGTTTTTAAATTCATGGAAAACATCAAGTTCCGAAGAACAAAATTTGCATAATTCATTTTGATTATATATATATAGTAGTGTCCCATACCACTGAGATATATCATCATAAATAAAAACATCATAAAATCTATGTCGATAATATACGAATACCTATGACAATGGTATTCACATCTCAAATCAGCAAGTATCATAATGCGTCGTGCATATACATAATCAACGCATGAACAGGAATGGCAGTTCCAACTGTGTCGTGGCAATACTAATGATGTGTAATGTAGCATATGCGTCTGTGTTCGTGTAGTATGGCAATCATTAGTAGTTGTGCAAGTGTTCTATCAATGTGTTCACATAAGAATAGCTTTCAATTCCTATCAACAACATATATATATATATATATATATATATATATATATATATATATCAATCCCTTGTATATAGGGAAGTCATAATAAACTATATCGACATCTATATGAATATAACGTAGTATAGCAGTCCTACAGTTGTAGGGTGTTTTTGGTCACCCCATTGAGATGGGAATACGCGCGTGCTTGTCAGGCGCATTACAGATTCCCCCTGCCTAGGGTAGGCCGGGGTTTATTGATTGTGGGGATCCGAATCTCCAACAGCCGCGAACTAAGCTGCCGTTAATTACCCCTCGCATTTGGAGCGAAGGAACCTCCGATTGATGGGTTAAACTGGTCATGCGAACTCAATATGCGGTGCGTTGGTGTGTGTATTTTTTTGGTTTTGTTCGACTTAAAAAAAAAGATATATATACATATATATATTTTCTATATATAAAAACAAAAATAAATAAGTAAATAAATATTTGGAGAATTCTTTTCTAATTTATTAATTTTTTTATTTTTAAAATATTATTTATAATTTAATTTTATTTATTTAATGTTTTTATTTAAATAAAAAAAGGGATTAAATAAAGAAAATAAGAAAAGAAAATAATTATGTTTTTCCTTTTGCAGACACTGTACTGGAATGTAGTACTTTTTGGGCGACAAATGCATAAAATCGATATCAAGTTCAATGGATATGCACAAATCAGAAACCAATGTAATAGATGTATCAAACATAAATCAAGTGCAATAACTGTGCACATAGGAAAATAACTATTAGGTGCAACTACGGTGCACGAAAACTCCATCATGAAACTAATTCATCGAAACCCAAAGTCCAAAACGATAAAAACGTGACACTCGGATCACTAAAACGCAAATCGCAAACAAATTATATCGAGGTACACCTCCTTCAATATCGAAAAGTGCCGATGCACCCAAAGCTGGCTGAGAAAGAACGTCCACTTGCCTCCTGCCCACGGTCTGGCGTCCTCTGTCCCTAGGTCCTTGTTTTCTCTGTGGATCACCAATTCCATAATCTCTTTGCTCGACGGTCCGGTTAGGAGTAATGACGGAAATAGTTCCTCTCTAGCGCTCCTCTGATCATATCCTCGCCAAATAACATGGACACTCATAATGTGGCACATTGACGATGGTGGCATCTGGTCCTCTGAATACCGGTGATACAACTGATCCTGGGTGCAAATCCTTATCGCTATGGTATCCTGGCAAACACCTGCTATGGTATCTTCAAAGCTCACCTCTGCCGAGCTGTACGGAAATTGGCACTCTTTACTAAATCCTTTCCTGTTCCGGAACAGTTGCATTCTCCTCATGACTTTCCTCTGGAATTTGGCCGTATCTAATGCCTCTGCGTATGTATCAATTCTCTGGCTTCAACGGAGAAGAATGACTCATGATGAGTTCACACGAATCTCTTATCCACTTGTCTTCATTATCGTCCACTTCGAAGTCACATCTAGCTGGGTACGTGCTGCAATTCATTCTCGGCTACAGCTAATCCGGAGTCTCTCACAAGGACTCAAAGTTATGAACTCGGGCATCTTCACCACACTGTGGAAGATATCTAGCCGATTACATCCTTAGGAACCGTCCAAATCATCAGAGAAATACGCTTCATTCGTCCTTTCTCGATCAACTCTCAACACGTCTGGGTGAGGCCCTTCTAACTGTAGCTAGTCAACTTACTGATCTCGCATTAGAGCATCGAACGAACAAAATGTCCTCTCTTGATTGATTCACTCCAAGTTTAAGTAAGATCCTTCAAACTGGAATTCTTCAACTTGACTGAACTTGCGTTGGCGCATCCAATTAGACGAATTGTCTTAGTTACTCTATTCAAGATGATCTTGCGATCTTCTGTCACATTCTACCTGTAAGTTCCTATGGCTTCATCTTAATGAACTCTGAAGGCGATATCCCATCAATCTCAGCAACAGCTAGGTTATCTATCTACACGGTAGACAACATCGCAATCTTCTGGAATGGGTTTTATGTTGACCGTCTTCACAATCTGGCAACCTCTATCAATGGCCCGATCATTTAGTGCAGATCCCGAACACTCGTCTCAAACGAGAGATCCTAACACAAACATTAAATCGATACGTTCCTACGTCACCGGAAGAATATCATAGCCAGTCCTCGTCCGTGACGAGCTCGCTCTGACCGCATCTCTAGCCCCAGCACTCTCTGCTCTCGTAGCCATCTTAACAGGAACCTCAAGAAAATGTCGATGAGGATAGATCATGGGAACAAATAGAATCACGGATCTCAAGAAATGTACATCCTAAGGTCACTTAAGCGGAGCAGCGTATCGTAAGTATGCCGCGAAACATACACACGGTATGTCACTCTAATTAAGTTACCTACTCCATAAACCTGGGTCAACCTATGTGACGAAAATTCGGGTCCAAAACCCCCTCAGTCAAGTCTAAGTTCCGTAAGGTCAAGCCTAGGTTCCGAAATATATATACCCTAGACCCTGCATAGTCAAACCTAAACTCGAACCAAGGTTAAACCTAACGCTCTGATACCAATTTTGTCACGACCCGAAAATGGCACATGACCGGCACGAGAATCACATGAAGTCTATAGCACCCCGCCGTAATTCATGTAAGCCGAAGCCCAGAAATCTAAACCTTTTTCAAAAAATTATAGAGGTGCAGTTTTAAAATATCGGCATAAGGAATTCAAGCCTTCTTTTAACAGTATAAGTAATATCATATGAAAATGCAATGTTTTGTATACTATCTTTGCAAAAATTTTCGTTCTTGAAATTTGGGCAGCACCTCCCTCGTATATTTTGATCCAAAACCATATACAAGTAATAATATAGGCATCCCCAAGCGGTAGCTAGCTTTTCGCCAAATGGCGGAATCATAACCACGGAATAAATGTATATATGACGCCTCATGGCGAAGATCAATCACATAAAGAAAGCAAAGAAGACCAAGACATCATCAAGCTCAAATAAGAGACAACACACCGATCTTGCTCTAAGCCTCAAGAATATACAAGTCTGTGTCTAGGTCTACCAAATATACATAGTCTGGTTGATGGAGCTTTAACTAGATACAAGTGAATAAATATGCACAAGGGTGGTCACGATCTAAATGTGTACCCCACCTACCAATGCAAAACACTCTGAAGTAAGTTGTGTGCAAGTGAGCCGCTACTAATCCGAGCGGTCGATCCTGCAAGAAAACTGTGGCACAACGGGAGTGAGTTGCCAAATCGTGAGTAGAAAATATCAGCAGGTAGAAATCGAATGTACAACGATCCCTAGGTCATACTGTAACATAGAGGGAATACTATGGTATCAAGGGTAATCGCGTATACCTATGTGTACAATAACGATATCGTGCCAGTATCAGTATATAGTGATAAGCCATCTTAATCATATGCATGTACGCATATGTATCATCCAACGTGTGTCCATCAACGACACATCAAAACATCATGAAACCTGAGTGTCCAACATCGACACTCGAAAATATCATAAAACCCGTGTCCAGCATCGACACGTAAATCCTCATATCTCGGGCGTCGTCTCATCGGATCAGCCCTCATATCCATCTGATTTTACGACTCCTGTCGGTATCCTCCGGATATCCGCCGAGCCCAAACTATCACCGGTCGGTAGTGCCCGCCTGCCAGGCTCAACGCCTTTCTATACGATCTTCTTGCCCCGGAATACCGCACCGGGTCAACCATGTACCCGCAGACGGTGCCTCCTCACTCCTCGAATCGGGTAACTCATAGCTCAGAACTGAGAAAACTCATGGTGGACGCCACAAATCATATCACGAGAAACCTGTAACATTTCCAAAATAATAAAATATTATTTTCGGGAATTTTTATAATTTAATATTATTTTAATGAATATTTTAATATTCGGGTGTAATTAAATACAAATAAATGGGGAAAAATTTTGGAAAATTCTAAAATAGGGTATTTTATGGATTTATGTCATTTTAAAGTTTTTGAGACTAGTTATATGCTAATTTAGTGTTAATCGCGATCAAAAATCGCTAATTGGATTTTTAGCACTTTTGAGCAAAAATGTGCACATGTCATTTTCCACACTTGTTACACTTGTATTACATTTTGTGCCATGGTTTTCTTTTGGATGCACTATTGGGGTGAGAAGAGTTTAGTGAGGAAAAGAAAAGAGAAAGAGAAAAAAAGCAAGCAATGAGTGAGAGAAAGAGACCAAGTCAACCCCACCTTTTTGGACCATGCCTCCATCATTTCCCCATCTCTTTTCTCTCTCCCCTCTCTCTTGTGCTGCTGCTGTCCTCTTCCCTCAGTTTTCCCTCTTCTTGAAACCCAAGATCCACAATGAAACCCTAGCCAAAACCCCATTCTCACTTCACAAAAAATGGTCCCAAGCTCACTAGCTACCCATTGAACCTAGCAAGATTGGATTTGGAGCACTTTGAGCAACTCAAGAATTTTCTTGAGTTGCCAAAGGAGGTAACTTCTGCACCTATAGAGTAGTATTTCAATTCCTTGTGCATCAATTCTAGTTTAGAATCGATATCGTGTCATTTTGTGGACTTTTCAGTTTTCAAGTGAGGGTTTAGGGTAAACCTGAAACTTAAGATGAAATTGAGGATTTAGGTGACCTTAGAATCCCTGGTGCGATGCTAAATTGAACCCTAACCTGGAAGTGAAACCAGAATACGGAATTACGGAACCGATATCGGGGGAAAACTGTAAATCTGTCACTGTGTTGTAGAATCTGCTATCACCCCGAGACCCTAAAAATAAAACTGAGTTGACAGTGAGATGTGCAGGCACCATAGAACCAACACCCCAAACCCTAGCCCCCAACTCATCCGTACGGCTGCCAATTCTCCCATTCTGGCCGCAATTTGCGGCCAGAGCAGAGGGGATTTTCCTCGTTTTCTGTGCATGGCCCCATTTCCTATAGTTTAGACCCTGGGTATATCTAGTTTTGACAGATTCCATCTAGGGTGAAATCTGGGATGATTTTCCTATGTTGGTGCATGATTTGAGACTTGTTTTAGCATGGATTTTGGTTTTGGTGATTCATTCCTGTCGGGTGGCGTTTGGACGTCAACGACGGGTGGATACTGATCGTGTTGACAAGCGAGGCGATAGGTTTCTACCTATGCGAGTAGCGTGTGCTGTTTTAGTATCCGATGTGATTTTCATGTGCTTTAGCGTGTTTGATATCCTTGTAGGTACCCTACGAGAGGTTGAGGCAAGGAAGATGAAGATGGCGACATCGGCGCAGACACATGAGAAGCGAGGTGAGTAGATTTATATCTACGGGGAGAAGTCGGGTGGATGGCGTATAGCACCCCCGCAGTCCGTGGTGTGGTATACGAATACGTATACACACGTATATTTTTTATGTGTTGTTTAGGATCATTGTTAGCAATAATGATATTATTGATGATAAGAATATATGGTTTTAGTGTAGTGCGAACCCTAGAGTAGTGGTTGCACTCATACCTATACTTACACACATTCTTGCATATATTCCTTTATTTGATGGTGCGTATATCTATACATGGGTATAGGACTATGTGTTCATATACGGGTTGATGGTGATACGTGGGTTTGAGGTGATATTTGATGTGAGGCCGTGAGATCGGCGATGTGACATAGTGGCTTTGAGGTGCGATATGATAGTTTTAGCGGGCCTTTGGACATGTGCTTTACCCGCATTCATATTTTATAGATGGTGTCGATTTGTACTAGATTTACAGTAGTACCCCAGATTGTGTGATGAGATAGTGTGATATTGACCCCTACCCAGGTATTGGGATGCCGTACGACGATTTACCGTACGAGCCGATATTGATGATAGATCTGCACTCATAACTCGAGGATATCTTACGATATGACATTGAGGCGGGATCACCGACTATCATATCTATATACATTGACTCAGATTAGGTGGTTTCATACCCCTCCCGTCTAGATTATTTAGTAGACATTAGACTAGACCGAGTCCTACCGATTTCAAAACTAACGAATCGGGGATATTTTGAAGATAAGCAGAAGGGTTATACGGATATTTTCAAATGATGCATCTTTTCTTAAAACACCGTAGCCCTTATTTTACCAAAAGCCCTGATTCGTCTTATTTCAAAGGGCAAGGTTGCATGATATAGTTATTGGTGTAGATTCTCTACTGTTGCATTGATTGCTTGATTCCGCACATTCATGATGTTTGTATTGCATCGCTTATATTGTGGATATATTTCAGTCATGCTGCTAGGACACCAGCACCATTATCGATGATGTATATATTTCACGTACACTTGTTGCCGGCTCACACACTTATCATCGATAATTGCCATGTCACTACACTGTAGTACTATTGCATTCAGTATATGATCCTTGTGTGACATGATGATGTGCATACTCTCCTTTATATGTCGCATACTTCATGCTTTGATTATACGCATTGAGATATGTTGTTTCTATGATATTTCTGGATTTGGGAACCGAGGGTATTTTAATCAGAGAATATATCATTACTTTAAAAACCCGGTTACCTTTGATATGATATTTCAGTGCGTCCACCATGTGTTTTCTCGGTGCTGAGAGCGACATGTGGAACCCGAATCGAGGCGTGGATGAGCCGATTGCGGGTACATGGTGGACCCGGTATAGTTCCCCTCGGCAAGATGATCGATGAGCTTTGCCGATTGAGCCTGGAGGCGGGCGAGTACCTACCGGTGATTGGTTGGACCTGGCGGTTATCCGGAGGATACCGACCAGAGTCGATAGATGTTTTGGGCATACTGCCGGGGCCGAGGGCCGATACCGCAGACAGAGCCCGCGGGCCGATCCGGACTGACGGAGCCCGATATATGAGGATTTACGTGCCGATGCTGGGCACCGTTTTCATGATGTTTTCGTGTGTCGATGCTGGGCACCCTGGTTCCATGATTTTGATGTGTCTCGAGGGACACGGGTGGTTATATCCTCATATTATTTTCCCATGCACATGATTTATGATATTTACATGCATGGTGGTTATTGTCAGTGGCTGACGAGTGGACGGGATCCACGTGTGTGCAGATTTGATTACATTGTTTTACCTCATATTCATGACATGCTATTACCTGAGGCACTAGCACGAGCACTTGGCACTACACTCATGTATAGTGATTATATTGCCAGTTTAGCATGCTTCAGCTTTATTCATATTGAGGTTTATTTATATCTGATCGTATTGACCTAGGATGGGTCATGCATTCGATTCCTACTTGTAGATATCTTTCTATTCACGAGTTGGCAACTCACCCCCGTTGTGCCCCAGTCCTTGCAGGTTTGCCGTACAGATTCCATAGCAGCATTTCTGGCACGCTGCTTCCTTATGGGTGACTCGCTTGGTTAGGTGGGTTCTTTTGTATCAGAACCGCTATTGTATTTGTATTATTCATTGTATCTAGAATTGTCCATCAACCAAACTTGTATATTCTTTCAGACTTAGACTTCAGTGTTGTATTATTTCGACCTTAGAGTCGCGCTAGTAGTATTGCGGTTTTCTGGCTGTTTTTTTTGAGTTTTCTTTCAGTTTAGATCCTCGCCCTTTGGCGTTGTATATTGTTGTTGCTTGCGTAGCTGTGACCGTCGATTGACGAAGAGCTAGCTCCCGCTTGGGGATGCCTTTTATCATTGCATATATATATTGTTCTTGTTGTACCCCGTTCGGGGCCGGTTTTTACAAAAGAAACTCTGCCGAAATTTTTACGAAAAATTACACATTTTAAAAATTCATATCCGGCTTAGTTATTTAAAAACCTTGATTTAAAACATGAATTTCTTCACTTCTTTAAACCAGTTTCTTTATTTACTCCTTAAATGGTTTTAGATTTCTGGGCTTTTGGCTTACTTGGGTCAGATGGAGTCCTATAGACTTCATATGGTTCAAGGGCTAGTCACGTGCTCTTTCGGGTCGTGACAAAGTTGGTATCAGAGCGCTAGGTTGACCTTGGTTCGAGTCTAAGTTTGACTATGTGGAGCCTAGGGAGTTATTTATATACGGAACTTAGGCTTGACCTTACGGAACTTAGACTTAGTCGAGGGGGTGTTATACCCGAACTTTCGTCATGTAGGATGACCCTTGGTTGATGGAATAGGTGACTAAAGTAGAGTGACGTACCGTTGGTATGTTCCGCGGCATACTTACGACACGCCACTCCGCTTAAGAAACCTTAGGTTGTACATTTCCTTGCATTATGTCATATTCCTTCCTATGATCTATCCTCATCGATACTGGTTGTGGTTTTGCTGCCGCGATTGCACGGGCAGAGTGAGCTACGGCTCGAGTTGTGTCAGCATGAGCTCGTCGGGGACGAGGACTGACCGGGGGGTGATTCCAGAGACATACGGTTGCATTGAGGCTTGTATTTTGTGTTTCCGCACTTTGAGAGTTTGACAGATCGCTGTTGCGAGATTTTCCGGTTGTGCTGATCGGCACCAGAGGATTGAGCCACTGATAGAGGCCAGCCAGGTTGTGATGACCGTCGATATTATCGCTTATTCAGGATGATTGAGGCGCTGTTCAGCGTACGGACGAATGAGCCAGTTGTTGCTACGAATGATGAGATATCGCCCAGATGATTGGAGCTACTGCAGCATGAGCATATTCTTGAGATATGATAGTGAGTCGCTAGTCACCGAGGATGAATGACTAGGACGTGTGGTGAGTTCGCTTACCCCGATGCGAGGTCATCAGGTGGATTGATTCTAGCTAGAGGCGACTTCACGCAGATTCGTTGAGAGTCGATTGAGACGATCGAATGTCAGAAGCCTATTTTCCAAGTTTAAAGTATACGGAAAGATATGCAGGTGATTCTATGGACCCTCTAGAAGAATGAAACCCTAACTCGACTTAATGACCGTGTGAAAGCCTTTGAACCTTAGGGTTTGCGGCGGTTCCTCGGCGCCATTAGTGAGGCTTGGGTTTGCCCTTCTACGGCCGGACCACCGACGCTGTGGCATGTACTCGATACTATTAAACTGTACCCGAGATGTGAGCTCTTGGGGGATTTTGAGGTTCTGACGAGTCGATCGGATGGTTCGACATCTTTCGGATATTGTGATGGGATACTGCTTGGGAGACTCCAGGTACGAGCATAGCCGTCGGAGCGCAGTCCGTGTAGCCATGATGAGATGAGTCCGAATCAGTCGATATTGGAGCAAGGTGGAGTAAAGAGTTCGCACGAGATTTCGACGAGATGACGTTTCACTCCGCTGATATCAGAGATGCGATACGCACGCTAAGGACGTGTTCGGCTAGATATCTTCTACTGAGAGGGGGAGATACCTGTTGGAGATAGTGCCCTCAGAGTCAATTATTGGATCACAGGAACGTGATTGCAATGATTGAGGGAGGACCTGTCCCGGTAGGACAGTCTTACTCGAGATGATAGTATGCTATCTGGTTTACCTTTATCATCGTGTACTGTTTTAGGTGACCTGACAGGTCGCTACTACACGTTGATAGAGCCCCTAGGATTCTTGCTTGACTGCCAGCAGTATGAGGGCGATCGTATAAGTGAGAGCTGGAGTCTATAAGCACATCCTTAAAAGGTCCCTAGTCGTGGGAGTTTCGAGACAGGGCATCGATTCTCCAGAGTAGACTAGTGTATACAGTCGAGACCCCGACGAGGGGCGGTGGCCGGTCTCACAAGCCACTGGTGTCAGTTGGTTCACCTAAGATGTATACAGGTGCTCATTGGGTTATGAGTACACCGGACAGGACTCGCCGGGAACATGCTAGTTGGTCTTATACCTGACGTCAGATAGCAGTTCCCTGGTGACATGTGTACAGGTTAGTTCATCGACCTGGGGATCGTCATTTGTCTCGTGTGAGTTCCTACTGTACTTTGATTACTACCCTACCATGGCTCAAAGGAGTCGTGCAAACAGGTTTTAGTTGGGTACAGTCCCGAGCCACATGGAGGCAGTGAGCGGATCTTCAGGGGTTCGTCTCTCCCGGTATTGGGGGTGAGGTCGCGCTGTGTCTAGGAGAGCCATTACACGAAGTCCTTGGCCAAGGTAGGAGATTTACTGGTAGGTATTCCAGTAGTTTCTCAGGGTGTTCTGGGCTACAATCCGACACGACTTGTACCGCTTTTGGGGGTCTGACTTTTACCAACCCCCTAGGCCCGACATGCGATGCTCATAGACGAACGGACCGGACTGTACGGATATTGTCACTGATAGGCTCAGTAGGGTGTTAGGATGAGTTCGCTCATCGACGTCCCTTTTAGTCAATAGCTGGTGGCCCGTCACGTATTGGCTTATACCTCTGACGTGCTAGTGGTTAAATCCACAACCATAGTATTGACGAGTCTTTAGAGTCCACCACACTTTCAGTTACTCAAGCTTTCGGGCGAAACGCTGTAGAGGCCGTATGGAGATATGGCAGGGTCCGATCACATACGTGCGGTATTGCACGGATCAGGATCGGACAGTTTGTACTAGTGGCCGTATGGATATATGGCAGGGTTCGATCAGATACGTGCGGTATTGCACGGATCAGGATCGGACGGATATTACTAGCCGGCTTTAGTTTAAGCCGGATCCTAGTTTAGTACAGTGTAGATTTTGTCTCATTGCATTTGTATCCGGACGGAATACAGATGCAGGTGTGTATGCACAGTATCGGGGTTTTCCTGTAATTTATTACGGAACCAGTTTTCTGGAGTTGCCAGTTTGCATTCCGTTCCGGCCGGTTTTCCTTTGTTCTTTCCCGGCCGGACTTTTCCGATGGAGGGTGTTATTTGCAATTGTGCAAATAACATTTTTGGAGGGGGTTTCTTGCAATTGTATTGATTATGATATCTTTCATCCATACTTTTGCATTAATGAGATTTGATGTGAATAGAAGTATTAAGCATGGTTGATGTTTTGTTTAAGGTTACCACTTGCTTTATCCTACACTTACCTCCCTTCATGATTTGCTTTTTTCCCTCCACCATTTCCTAGCTATTATATGGCCGGCCACATTAGATGAGAGGAGAGGTTGATTTTCATTTGGTGAGGGTGTGGGAAAAATTAATCATTCATATCATTTTTCCATTGCCATAAAAATCCCCAAGTTCATATCTTGTTGATTACTCCATCAAGGCGACATAACCCCAAAGAGACAAAGCACTACTCATTCTACAGCAAACCTTGGGCACGTCGACTAGCCAGCTTCGTGCCCGAGTTGCCTCGGTATTGAGGTGGGAGCTCGTAAAAGATGCAGGCGACGTGGTGCCCTTCCGGCGAGGAGGCGACGACCAGAGATCCCGCGAGGAGATCGGAGTGGAGATGAAGACTGGAGGACTCGGATCAGTCGGTATATCTCTTCCCCTTATTGTTAGTTGCTAGATCTAGTTTAATGGCCCGATCCGGGTGTTTAGTGCGCAGTGGTGCCGGTTTGCTAAGTCCGCAAAATTAAAGTTTATCACCGTTTCCGCATTTGGCCGTCGGATTGACGGCCGGGGCGCCGCCGTGCACTTACAGTGGTATCAGAGCCTCGCCATTAACTTCGTCTAGTTTCGTTTGATGTGTTTTTCAGTTCCGATCAACCAAAATTCCAAAAACCCAATTTTAGTTCACGACAGTTTTCTGTTGAAATTTTTTGGTCTCCAAAAATTTTTCAGGTTGTATAAAATTGATGTACTGGAGACTATAAGACTACTGGAAAAATTCGATACATTCAGTCGACGATTGGAGCGTGGAACCGCGGCCAAACCCCCCCTGGGGCCGCGGTTCCGCCGCACATTGGAGTCATCAATGCATAATTTTTTTCCAGTGGGCTTCTGGGCTATTTTTAGGGGTTTTGGAATATTAAAATTGGGCCCAGGTTTTCTGTGAGTGCTACAGTATTGATTGGGGGCCCACTTGTTAATTTTTGATCGATCGGATATTTTAAACACATTATTTCACAGTATTTACATTATGTCTGCGACCGTGAATGTCACTCGATCGGTAAGTCCGGTCTAACTGCTATAGCCCGGTTAGACGGATTTGCGAACGTGACTTTCTCGTTGATGTTTCGTGTTTTTGCTGTGATGTTGCGGATCGGTCGGTGGGGATAGCCTGGATGCAATGCTAGTACAGTTTTGTTGTATGTACATTTGATATTGCGGGGCGAGCGTCCGACATGTGGACTGCCGTCACTGCCTGTTTGTATTATTCTTTTGGGGCACGACCTGGTTGCGGTCGATGTACCCGGTGTATGTATATTTTACTTTCTGTACTAGGATTACCCCGCGGAGGGGTGCACGGATAGCCGGGTTCTAGAGGGCAACAAGCCCGCATCTCATGGCATTGGGACGGAGGGGGCTTCACTCTAGAATAGGCGGGCTATTCGCCGCACTCGTAGGGGGTATAGGTTGACCCAGGAGGGGTGCCCAAGTTACCGGATTCCGTGAAGTGCTGGGTGGTCCATTCACGGTGCTGAAAGGGGCTGCCTCGCTTCAGGTTTTGGCGGGTAACTTGCCGCGCCCGTAGGGGTCTAGGATTTCATTGCACAGGCTATCCACACGACCAGGGGAACGTCGGGTTTCAGTAGTGGCTCTGTGAAACCCGGGGATCCCAGATATCTGTATTGTTCTGTGATGCTGTACATTTCTGTGATGTTGCATTTCTTTTCACGCCTTGAGCGAAATATAATATATTGGTATATATATTAGTAGATGTTGTATATGTTTTTCATCCGTGCTAGTCCAGTCCCCGCTCTGCCGTTAGTTAGCTAGCCTAACGGGTGATGACGGGACCCAGCGGCGAATGCGGATGGCATATACGTACGTCAGTATATTTTCGTTCTTTGTGGTGTGATCAATTGATGGGACTGCATTGATTCGGATCAATGCAAGTTAAACAAACCTATTCTGATGTTGTTGGAACACTTTTCAAAAAGCTGTTATTGCAAGGACGTTCACTTTTGTTTTGCATCGCGGTATTCATTTGGAATATCCTGCTCCTCAGTCGACGAGGCAAGGGCCGAGATCCCTTCACCGGGAGTGACCCCTTGGACAGAAGTTTGCGTCAGGGCATTAACTTCACTATAGCCGATTACTTTTGCTTTGCATCGTGGTATTCATTTGGGATACCCTGCACCCCATTCTACGGGGAAAGAGCCGAGATCCCTTCACCGGGAGTGACCTCTTTAGTAAAGGTTTTCGTCACTATATTTTCTAAAAAGCTATTCGTTCCTTCAATGATATCAAGTTCATTACGTTAAAGGTTTTCGCCAGAAACCATTCGTAGCCCTCCGTCATTTCAGACGGGTAGCACGTAGTATTCATGCTATGTTTGTTGACCTTCGTCAAGGCATAGTGCATGGTAGCTGCTTGTTGCCTTTCTGCTGCATAGATAGATGTGTTGGTTTGGGACAGTCGTATAGCCTTGTTGACCTTCGTCAAGGGCTTGTACGGTTGGGTTCAAATTAACCTGGACAATGACGGGTGGAACTTGACATGTGACTTATGATTTGTTGACCTTCGTCAAGGTCATAAGAGCATGGGGCAGAAATCACATCGGGAGTTTCAAAAGAACTGAAACTTGCCAGATATGCGCATACCTTCTGGAGTGTGATAGCGTGAGCGGATTCCGTCACGTTATCATGCGATGAGAGTTGGATCCCGATTCCCACTGATGAGTTGGTTTACTCCTCGGGTGACCCCGACTAATTCTTCTTTCAGGTTTGGAGGAGAATTTGAGGTACAGTGGGAGGTTTCCTGATTAGAAAAAGTGATAACCATTCTGATCTAGGATAGAGTGCACGCTGAGTGTTTTTTTCTCTCTCTCTCTGGCAGCGACCATTGACCCGACCCTAGACTATGACTCAGTGACCAAGTTGACCGAACCTTTCTTAATACTGACTTTTGGATTGTCAGAGTTGCAGACCACATTACCACTCCTACTTTTACCCTTTTCTCCAGGACACCCTGTATTACTGCGAACGTCCACTTCCATTGGACAAAACCATCGTATGGTTAGATACGAACTCGAAGGAATTCGAGGATGGTTTCTGGTTCTGGAGAAAACGAATAGGATTATTCAGTTGTCTTTTCTTTTCACATTCTCTCAGGTTGCGAGTACTCCTTGGTTTAGGAGTAGTCCACCTATTACGCAAATTGGATAGTCTTCTTCCAAACCATAGGCTGGTGCCGACCGGTAGGGAATGAAGAAAACCAATTAGCCTAAACGGTGTGCAGAAGGTATTAAGATTAAGACAAAGCAAGGGATTAGTAAGAAGGCAAAGTAGATTGCGACTGATATTCACGACCAAACCAAGTATTTCTTCGCCAATCCTAAATCACCTTTGTATTTCTCCAGGACACTCCGTATCACTACGAAGATCCACAGTTTATTGGATACTCCATCGTATGGTTATATACAAACTCGAAAGGAACTCGTTCCAGTTCGGGGATGGATTCTGGTCCAGGAGATATAGGAATATGGTTTATTCGGTTGTCTTTTATCTTCACCTTCTCTCGCATTGCGAGTGCTCCTAGGATTAGGACAGTACACCCTTTATGCTTGTTGGATAGTCTTCTTCCAAACCATAGGCTGGTGCCGAACGGTAGGGAAGGAAGAAAACCATTTGGCCTAAAGGGTGTGCAGAAGGTAATGACTAAAGACATATAAAGGGATTTGGAGAGGTGGCAAAGAATTATACGGTTATAGTTGTGAATTTGGATAATGGTAGAGGCATTACTAGGAATACCAGGATACCCTATCGAAACATTTCAATGTTTCAGTTCAACTGTGTACTGTTAAAAGAAAACTGATTTCCCGATTAGACACTTGCTCCAGGGTATGTATTTACCAGGTTTGATTCTCACATCTGTATGGTTTTACAGATGATGAGTGGGAGTAAGTTATTGGGAATAGGGTGATCCTCCTCATTATATCGGGATTCGTTATAATCGGTGATATTTGAGGAGATCATCTGGGCTGTTTGCCGGTCGGCAAATATTTGGTTTTGAATATTCGCTGTTGTGCACCAATTTCAAATTGATATATCTGTACGTCTATTTTCATAGAGTGAGATATACCTTTTGATATTATGTCGATGACATTTACCTAAATCAGTGGATGGTTAGGTAAGGAGCATTAAACAGCGGTGTAATTCTTCTTAACCATAAGTACAGTTTTCAACCTACGACACACAGTGAATGAGTTATCAGACTCAACGGACTTATACAGAGTATTGTATGTTGTCCAGTGTCCATTAGGACAGAGGGGTTGGTCCTCTTACTATATTCTGTTTACTTTTAACTTCTCTAGTTCTTAGACATGTGTTTCGTAGAAACACAGGGTCTAAGTTTTGAGGAGTTATAGGTATTTGAATAGAGTAGAGAACCAAGTGTAGCAAGTATCGGGATTCTTCAAAGTGATCGAAGATGTAGATACTTGTGTATGGTATTCAGTTGATAGTAATGATAAAAAGAAATTGCTTCTCTTTCAGGTTACTCATAATTGGAAGCATTCCTAAGTTGAGTAACGCTGATCGGCCTCTCTCCATTTAGTTGACATGCACTGGAGACAGCTGCATGATTTGAATCTGGTTAAATTAAATCAGTGCCTCTGGTTCTATATTGGATATAGAACAGTTCATATCTTAACGATGTTAAGGTACGGGGAGTTGTCCGGCTTATGATTAAAACCAGACACTGGACAACTCAAGGCACGTTTCTGTAATGGCAGTTTGTGGGTTGACCCAGGCTATGGCGAGGGTTGACTTTCTACCATCTGGCAGATCAATAGAAATATTGTTCTAGACTCGCCACAGTTTTATTAAATATGGATTTTTTCAAAAACAGTAGTGGGAGTATGGTAGAACTGGAAGTCATTCCAGAACCGCAAACGATTACTGAAGATTTGATAAGGAACCTAAAGATTCAATCTGATTTGACATTCCATTGGCCACTCCGAAGATAAGGTGGGTAACTTCAGGCACCCGAGAGGTACTCCGGTAGCCTCAAGGACGGTGACAGGGAAGTTCTTGTTTACCCACACATACCATTGTTGTTGTTCCAGGCTGCGAGACCCGGCAGGAGGATGAGTATAGCGTCGTTCTAAACTAGCTTTAGAAGTGCACGTCTATATGACTCTGCCAGAGGGTTTTCGTAGTCAGTGGGAGCAGCGGAAGCATTGGTGGACATCAGGCTTATGTCTATTTATAGACTGAAGCAGATGTAGCGGAGATAGATCATCTGTTTCTGATGTGACAGTCATAGGTTTGACGTCATCAGAATAAGGGATGGATCTGTTGAGAAGGTAGTAGGAAGTGATATTCCTATACTACGATCGGTTATACTTTAGTCGTCACACAGTGGTTTCTCCACAAAGGACTTGGACATTATATAAGACATACTGGTTACTAGATCTATAGTTTTAGATCTAGATTTGGGTAGTTTCCCAATCTGGGTACTTAGACAACATTCTAAGAGTATTTAGAATGGACGACTCCTGGCATGGTAGTGTACCTGCAGGTAATGGAGTCACCCTCTCTAAAGGTGTCTTATAGACTAAAGTAGAGAGGGATGTGCATGATTGGCAGATCACTTGCTTAGGCAATTGAGTCAATCATGAGATGTCAAGTACAACACCAGATGTTGTTCTTGCAGTAGGTGCAATAAGTTGATATTGATCCAATCCTGGAGAAACAGTCGGAAGCAGTTTTAGAACATAAGTGAATGTTCTAGGGATATGATAACGGCTGCCTCCTTTAGGAGACGATTATCATTCCAGGCTTCCAAGGTGACATGGACGACAAGGAGGTTGTCAGAGTTATAGTATTCCTTCTGACGAGGTGTAGTATTTTGGACAGGTGGTCCAAGGCAATACTGAGGGTGGCATGGCGCAGGATACTGATTAAGTTCAGTTGACGATACAGTCTAAGAAGTTTGGATTTGAAATTCACTTATGAGCTAGGTCCCATCAGACATCCAGACATTCTAAGACAGGTATTGCTCATTTCGGGAGATGGCTTTCTCCGCGAACTTGAGATAGAGGGAGACATAGAAAGAAACATCTATACGGATCCACTCACTGAGGCTATTCCTCGAACGCAATAGTTTCACAAACGGATTTTGTGAGACTGACTAGTAGGGGAGTTGGGGGTTCGGTATCACACAGGCTGTGAGTATGCGACATCGCAATAATTAGCCTTGAGTGCAAGTAGGAGATTGTTGGAGATAGTGCCCTCAGAGTCAATTATTGGATCACAGGCACGTGATTGCAATGATTGAGGGAGGACCTGTCCCGGTAGGACAGTCTTACTCGAGATGATAGTATGCTATCTGGTTTACCTTTATCATCGTGTACTGTTTTAGGTGACCTGACAGGTCGCTATTACACGTTGATAGAGCCCCTAGGATTCTTGCTTGACTGCCAGCAGTATGATGGCGATCATATAAGTGAGAGCTGGAGTCTATAAGAACATCCTTAAAAGGTCCCTAGTCGTGGGAGTTTCGAGACAGGGCATCGATTCTCCAGAGTAGACTAGTGTATACAGTCGAGACCCCGACGAGGGGCGGTGGCCGGTCTCACAAGCCACTGGTGTCAGTTGGTTCACCTAAGATGTATACAGGTGCTCATTGGGTTATGAGTACACTGGACAGGACTCGCCGGGAACATGCTAGTTGGTCTTATACCTGACGTCAGATAGCAGTTCCCTGGTGACATGTATACAGGTTAGTTCATCGACCTGGGGATCGTCATTTGTCTCGTGTGAGTTCCCACTGTACTTTGATTACTACCCTACCACGGCTCAAAGGAGTCATGCAAACAGGTTTTAGTTGGGTACAGTCCCGAGCCACATGGAGGCAGTGAGCGGATCTTCAGGGGTTCGTCTTTCCCGGTATTGGGGGTGAGGTCGCGCTGTGTCTAGGAGAGCCATTACACGAAGTCCTTGGCCAAGGCAGGAGATTTACTGGTAGGTATTCCAGTAGTTTCTCAGGGTGTTTTGGGCTACACTCCGACACGACTTGTACCGCTTTTGGGGGTCTGACTTTTACCAACCCCCTAGGCCCGACATGCGATGCTCATAGACGAATGGACCGGACTGTACGGATATTGTCACTGATAGGCTCAGTAGGGTGTCAGGATGAGTTCGCTCATCGACGTCCCTTTTAGTCAATAGCTGGTGGCCCATCACGTATTGGCTTATACCTCTGACGTGCTAGTGGTTAAATCCACAACCATAGTATTGAGGAGTCTTTAGAGTCCACCACACTTTCAGTTACTCAAGCTTTCGGACGAAACGCTGTAGAGGCCGTATGGAGATATGGCAGGGTCCGATCACATACGTGCGGTATTGCACGGATCAGGATCGGACAGTTTGTACTAGTGGCCGTATGGATATATGGCAGGGTTCGATCAGATACGTGCGGTATTGCACGGATCAGGATCGGACGGATATTACTAGCCGGCTTTAGTTTAAGCCGGATCCTAGTTTAGTACAGTGTAGATTTTGTCTCATTGCATTTGTATCCGGACGGAATACAGATGCGGGTGTGTATGCACAGTATCGGGGTCTTCCTGTAATTTATTACGGAACCAGTTTTCTGGAGTTGCCAGTTTGCATTCCGTTCCGGCCGGTTTTCCTTTGTTCTTTCCCGGCCGGACTTTTCCGATGGAGGGTGTTATTTGCAATTGTGCAAATAACATTTTTGGAGGGGGTTTCTTGCAATTGTATTGATTATGATAACTTTCATCCATACTTTTGCATTAATGAGATTTGATGTGAATAGAAGTATTAAGCATGGTTGATGTTTTGTTTAAGGTTACCACTTGCTTTATCCTACACTTACCTCCCTTCATGATTTGCTTTTTTCCCTCCACCATTTCCTAGCTAGTATATGGCCGGCCACATTAGATGAGAGGAGAGGTTGATTTTCATTTGGTGAGGGTGTGGGAAAAATTAATCATTCATATCATTTTTCCATTGCCACAAAAATCCCCATGTTCATATCTTGTTGATTCCTCCATCAAGGCGACATAACCCCAAAGAGACAAAGCACTACTCATTCTACAGCAAACCTTGGGCACGTCGACTAGCCAGCTTCGTGCCCGAGTTGCCTCGGTATTGAGGTGGGAGCCCGTAAAAGATGCAGGCGACGTGGTGCCCTTCCGGCGAGGAGGCGACGACCGGAGATCCCGCGATGAGATCGGAGTGGAGATGAAGACCGGAGGACTCAGATCAGTCGTTATATCTCTTCCCCTTCTTATTAGTTGCTAGATCTAGTTTAATGGCCCGATCCGGGTGTTTAGTGCGCAGTGGTGCCGGTTTGCTAAGTCCGTAAAATTAAAGTTTATCACCGTTTCCGCATTTGGCCGTCGGATTGACGGCCGGGGCGCCGCCGTGCACTTACAATACCGAGTTGTGATTTCGAGTCCGTGTTAGAGACTTCGGGTGGACCGTAGCTGAGGGCATTGCAGTGCGCAGATAGAGGCGCGATGTCGAAATAGATGATGATACAGACTAGCGGGGCAGGAGGTTCGTGCGAGACGCTGATGAGCTGTCATTACTTTCCGTCGAGACCAGAGGCCTGATATGCTTGCAGAGGCGTTGGGATGCGACCGATTTCCGAGGAAATGCTGTGCTGAGGACACAGATGTCCATTGAACGAGAAAGGACTATGCTAGAGTACCAGCCTCCGTACAGATCGGTATAGGCAAGATCGGCAGAGACCTTGAGCAGGATTCCTTCCAGGGCACCGTTGCAATGATGTTGCACCCATGATCAGACGTGTGATGTGCATTCAGAAGGCTGGAGGCTGACGCCAGAGATATATTGCTTTACGAGCGGTCGTGAGGATTGACCGAGGGATTACCAAGGAAGTGCCAGAACGGAATCGTTCCTGTCAGCACTCCTGACCGGGCCGATGAGCCGATGGTTTGCGAGATTGGTAATCTACAGGAAAGATCAGGAATCAGAGGCAGAGGACGCCAGCCGCGAGCAAGAGGCAAGTGGATATCTTGCGCTGATATCATTGGATGCACCGGCACCTTCTCGATTTTGAAGGAAGAACTACCGACGACGGTACTTATGATTTGTGATTTTGTGATTTGACTATCACGTATCCGTCACTTTGGATTTCGGTATTTTGGCGATCTATTTGCGTGATTTAGTTTTGGTGACCGAGTTTCATGATATTTGATTTTGTGCACCACGGTTGCACTTGCTGGGTATTTATACCTTGCTCATGGTTATTACTCCTGAGGTGTTGATTGCGACTTCATGCTTATTTTATGCCAGTGATTTGATTTACGCGTCCAGCAGAGTTTTCATGCATTTCTAGTGTTTTGATCTGATTTGTGCACGCTGATGCACACGGTTGGGGATTTCCTTTGCGGTACACTTGATTTTGATTGAGCCGCATTATATCGTCGACTTTTACCCTGATATTTATGATTGACTTTTGCACTCCGTGCTTGTGATGTGACTTACGCATGTTCAGCGTTTGCTTTTGGGATTTTGTGATTTCGTGCATGTCGAGTGCGCAGGGTTTGGATTTTCATTCATGCACGATAGATGCACCGAATTGGATTTTCGCGCAGGTTGGGCGCATGTTTTGAGATACGATTTTGGTGCACACCCGATGCACTAAATCGAGATTCTTCGTGTATGTCAGATGCACCTGTTTTGGCTGTCAGGCACACACGTTGCCTATGGCAGATGCTTCGTGCATACCCGATGCACCTAGATGTTGTTTGTGCACCTGTTTAGCACATATATGGATTTTGATTTCCGTGCGCACCAGACGCACAGGGTGGTGTTATGTGCATTATGAGATTTATTCTCTTTGGAGCAGTACTTTTTATGATGTTGGATTTTGCTTTCATACTGAGCAGGACTAGTCAGTGGACGGTACCTGGATATATTTTGCATGCATCGATACTTATCGAAGGGATTTCCAAAGAGCGAGCTATAGTCTCAATATATATATACCTACGTGTCCGATATGACACGAAACGTTTTAAAAACAAGGAAACCCTTCTGATTGTTTTCAAAAACGGCGGGACGTGCTTATTAAACAAAGGATATATATACATATATAGTTATTTCTTATGAAAAACGTCCGCCACTGTACAGTGTTAGGTACATCGCACAGCGACTTAAAAGGATTTGGCTTGCTTTTACATCAGCTATTCACATGTATAGATTGGATGTCTACATGTGTAGTTCTGATCCGTATCATATCGGTTTAGTATTGGATTTGACATTGTGTCTTTACCTTGACTCCGATGATTGCGGGATGCTTGATGGAGCATTGTTTTTGAGTTATCTGCTCAGTACCCTTGCGCCTGCATTGCGCTGTGTTGTTATATGTGTTGATGATTTCGGAGCCCCGATGACTTGGGATTTGTATCGAAATGTTATAGTACTTGGGAGTTTTTAAATTTAAATTCGGGGACCGAATTTCTTTATGGGGGGTAGATTGTAACATTTCCAAAATAATAAAATATTATTTTCGGGAATTTTTATAATTCAACATTATTTTAATGAATATTTTAATATTCGGGTGTAATTAAATACAAATAAATGGGGAAAATTTTTGGAAAATTCTAAAATAGGGTATTTTATGGATTTATGTCATTTTAAAGTTTTTGAGACTAGTTATATGCTAATTTAGTGTTAATCGCGATCAAAAATCGCTAATTGGATTTTTAGCACTTTTGAGCAAAAATGTGCACATGTCATTTTCCACACTTGTTACACTTGTATTACATTTTGTGCCATGGTTTTCTTTTGGATGCACTATTGGGGTGAGAAGAGTTTAGTGAGGAAAAGAAAAGAGAAAGAGAAAAAAAGCAAGTAATGAGTGAGAGAAAGAGACCAAGTCAACCCCACCTTTTTGGACCATGCCTCCATCATTTCCCCATCTCTTTTTTCTCTCCCCTCTCTCTTGTGCTGCTGCTGCCCTCTTCCCTCATTTTTCCCTCTTCTTGAAACCCAAGATCCACAATGAAATCCTAGCCAAAACCCCATTCTCACTTCACAAAAAATGGTCCCAAGCTCACTAGCTACCCATTGAACCTAGCAAGATTGGATTTGGAGCACTTTGAGCAACTCAAGAATTTTCTTGAGTTGCCAAAGGAGGTAACTTCTGCACCTATAGAGTAGTATTTCAATTCCTTGTGCATCAATTCTAGTTTAGTATCGATATCGTGTCACTTTGTGGACTTTTGAGTTTTCAAGTGAGGGTTTAGGGTAAAACTGAAACTTAAGATGAAATTGAGGATTTAGGTGACCTTGGAATCCCTGGTGCGATGCTAAATTGAACCCTAACCTGGAAGTGAAACCAGAATACGGAATTACGGAACCGATATCGAGGGAAAACTGTAAATCTGTCACTGTGTTGTAGAATCTGCTATCACCCCGAGACCCTAAAAATAAAACTGAGTTGACAGTGAGATGTGCAGGCACCATAGAACCAACACCCCAAACCCTAGCCACCAACTCATCCGTACGGCCGCCAATTCTCCCATTCTGGCCGCAATTTGCGGCCAGAGCAGAGGGGATTTTCCTCGTTTTCTGTGCATGGCCCCATTTCCTATAGTTTAGACCCTGGGTATATCTAGTTTTGACAGATTCCATCTAGGGTGAAATCTGGGATGATTTTCCTATGTTGGTGCATGATTTGAGACTTGTTTTAGCATGGATTTTGGTTTTGGTGATTCATTCCTGTCGGGTGGCGTTTGGACGTCAACGACGGGTGGATACTGATCGTGCTGACATGCGAGACGATAGGTTTCTACCTATGCGAGTAGCGTGTGCTGTTTTAGTATCCGATGTGATTTTCATGTGCTTTAGCGTGTTTGATATCCTTGTAGGTACCCTACGAGAGGTTGAGGCAAGGAAGATGAAGATGGCGACATCGGCGCAGACACATGAGAAGCGAGGTGAGTAGATTTATATCTACGGGGAGAAGTCGGGTGGATGGCGTATAGCACCCCCGCAGTCCGTGGTGTGGTATACGAATACGTATACACACGTATATTTATTATGTGTTGTTTAGGATCATTGTTAGCAATAATGATATTATTGATGATAAGAATATATGGTTTTAGTGTAGTGCGAACCCTAGAGTAGTGGTTGCACTCATACCTATACTTACACACATTCTTGCATATATTCCTTTATTTGATGGTGCGTATATCTACACATGGGTATGGGACTATGTGTTCATATACGGGTTGATGGTGATACATGGGTTTGAGGTGATATTTGATGTGAGGCCGTGAGATCGGCGATGTGACATAGTCGCTTTGAGGTGCGATATGATAGTTTTAGCGGGCCTTTGGACATGTGCTTTACCCGCATTCATATTTTATAGATGGTGTCGATTTGTACTAGATTTACAGTAGTACCCCAGATTATGTGATGAGATAGTATGATATTGACCCCTACCCAGGTATTGGGATGCCGTACGACGATTTACCGTACGAGCCGATATTGATGATAGATCCGCACTCATAACTCGAGGATTTCTTACGATATGACATTGAGGCGGGATCACCGACTATCATATCTATATACATTGACTCAGATTAGGTGGTTTCATACCCCTCCCGTCTAGATTATTTAGTAGACATTAGACTAGACCGAGTCCTACCGATTTCAAAACTAACGAATCGGGGATATTTTAAAGATAAGCAGAAGGGTTATACGGATATTTTCAAATGATGCATCTTTTCTTAAAACACCGTAGCCCTTATTTTACCAAAAGCCCTGATTCGTCTTATTTCAAAGGGCAAGGTTGCATGATATAGTTATTGGTGTAGATTCTCTACTGTTGCATTGATTGCTTGATTCCGCACATTCATGCTGTTTGTATTGCATCGCTTATATTGTGGATATATTTCAGTCATGCTGCTAGGACACCAGCACCATTATCGATGATGTATATGTTCCACGTACACTTGTTGCCGGCTCATACACTTATCATCGATAATTGCCATGTCACTACACTGTAGTACTATTGCATTCAGTATATGATCCTTGTGTGACATGATGATGTGCATACTCTCCTTTATATGTCGCATAGTTCATGCTTTGATTATACGCATTGAGATATGTTGTTTCTATGATATTTCTGGATTTGGGAACCGAGGGTGTTTTAATCAGAGAATATATCATTACTTTAAAAACCCGGTTACCCTTGATATGATATTTCAGTGCGTCCACCATGTGTTTTCTCGGTGCTGAGAGCGACATGTGGAACCCGAATCGAGGCGTGGATGAGCCGATTGCGGGTACATGGTAGACCCGATATGGTTCCCCTCGGCAAGATGATCGATGAGCTTTGCCGATTGAGCCTGGAGGCGGGCGAGTACCTACCGGTGATTGGTTGGACCTGGCGGTTATCCGGAGGATACCGACCAGAGTCGATAGATGTTTTGGGCATACTGCCGGGGCCGAGGGCCGATACCGCAGACAGAGCC
The DNA here is from genome assembly GCA_030015575.1 of Agapanthus africanus. NCBI lineage: Eukaryota > Viridiplantae > Streptophyta > Magnoliopsida > Asparagales > Amaryllidaceae > Agapanthus > Agapanthus africanus. The sequence goes on from JASDDO010000010.1 coordinate 174,665,361, forward strand.
CGCGGGCCGATCCGGACTGACGGAGCCCGATATATGAGGATTTACGTGCCGATGCTGGGCACCGTTTTCATGATGTTTTCGTGTGTCGATGCTGGGCACCCTGGTTCCATGATTTTGATGTGTCGCGAGGGACACCGGTGGTTATATCCTCATATTATTTTCCCATGCACATGATTTATGATATTTACATGCATGGTGGTTATTGTCAGTGGCTGACGAGTGGACGGGATCCACGTGTATGCAGATTTGATTACATTGTTATACCTCATATTCATGACATGCTATTACCTAAGGCACTAGCACGAGCACTTGGCACTACACTCATGTATAGAGATTATATTGCCAGTTTAGCATGCTTCAGCTTTATTCATATTGAGGTTTATTTATATCTGATCGTATTGACCTAGGATGGGTCATGCATTCGATTCCTACTTGTAGATATCTTTCTATTCACGAGTTGGCAACTCACCCCCGTTGTGCCTCAGTCCTTGCAGGTTTGCCGTATAGATTCCATAGCAGCATTTCTGGCACACTTCTTCCTTATGGGTGACTTGCTTGGTTAGGTGGGTTCTTTTGTATCAGAACCGCTATTGTATTTGTATTATTCATTGTATCTAGAATTGTCCATCAACCAAACTTGTATATTCTTTCAGACTTAGACTTCAGTATTGTATTATTACGACCTTAGAGTCGCGCTAGTAGTATTGCGGTTTTCTGGTTGTTTTTTTTTGAGTTTTCTTTCAGTTTAGATCCTCGCCCTTTGGCGTTGTATATTGTTGTTGCTTGCGTGGCTGTGACAGTCGATTGACGAAGAGCTAGCTCCCGCTTGGGGATGCCTTTTATTATTGCATATATATATTGTTCTTGTTGTACCCCGTTCGGGGCCGGTTTTTACAAAAGAAACTCTGCCGAAATTTTTAGGAAAAATTACACATTTTAAAAATTCATATTCGGCTTAGTTATTTAAAAACCTTGATTTAAAACATGCATTTCTTCACTTCTTTAAACCAGTTTCTTTATTTACTCCTTAAATGGTTTTAGATTTCTGGGCTTTTGGCTTACTTGGGTCAGATGGAGTCCTATAGACTTCATATGGTTCGAGGGCCAGTCACATGCTCTTTCGGGTCGTGACAAAACCGTGTTTTTAAAACAATCATAAGACTTTTAAAATATATCAGCGGCTCTCAAATCCAGAGATCTCATAAAAACAGCATCTCATATGCATGTAACAATAAAGGTACAGTAAATGCAACGCACAGAACAATACTGTAAAGTATTTCAAGTATTTTCTTGTATGCATATCGTGTACTAAGTACTGAACAATGATTATACTTTTACAGTTTAAGAGCAATACGGCGATATAATAGTTCTACTGTGTAAGTGGAATGGAAATTACCGATGATGAGTGTGTGAGCCGGCAATCTGTGTATGTGTAACATGCGCAACATCAGTAATGGTGCATGTGTTCTAGCAGACAAAACCATATAACGATAAGTGCTGGAAACGCGGTACGTATGTCACGAGGCAATAATACAACATAAACATGAACGGTATATAGTACGTAACTACACCTGAACCATACGGCTATAGTTTTAAAAGTGCATACGATTCGTCGGTTTTGGAAATAGGTATGGATCAAATGTAATCCATTATCCATCAAGGTGTTTAGAAAGCAATGATTCTCCGAATCAAGAAAATCCATAAGTCGGCGATCCAGCCTCATAGTATCAGATGTGGAATAATCATCATACATCATCCTCGAGTCAAGAGCATGGATCAATCATCCGGTATATCATGTCGCATACGGTATAATCCATCGTACGGTGTCATTAAATCAGAATAAGGATCTATCGTCCTATACATAATATCGCGTACGGTATAATCCATCGTACGAATCATAAATTAAGAGTACGGATCTACAGTCTCGTATATCATATTATCTCATATTCTCGTGTGTGTGTGTGTGTGTGTATCATCTCATTTCATATCTTGGCATATTTATATATATGTATGTATATCTCCTTGTGTCCTAAAGTCAACATATCGACTCATGTCATCTCGTTTCAACATGTTCTCATCTCATCATATCATATCGTACTTATCATTATAATTATCCGTAGGTTTCTATATATATGTGTTCTACATCTCTGTCCTCCCATTACTATGGTTGCAGGGGTGCTATACGCCATCCACCTGACTTCTCCAGCAGATATAGATCTACTCACCTGCTATCCTTGTTCTAGCAGAAGTAAATGAACTTCTTGTTCTCCTTCGTCGTCTCGGGAGTCCACACAAAGGTACCTACAAATCAACACACATCGTAACAAGATCAAAACCAAATTTGAAAACCGATACAGCACGCGAAGTGTTTATAGGTTAGAACCTATGGCCCACGCATGCAAGAACAACCAAACAACCCTCAGCAATGACGTATGAACGTCTAACAACCGTGTTGTTCCCCCAATCAGAGCAAAGCTCTGTTCAAATTCCAAGACCGGAAATGAAGCGACGCTTCTGCTTCCCCCAATCAGAGCAAAGCTCTGGTTAGAAATTTAAGAGTCAAAAATTGAAGCAACGCTTCAGATCCTGCGCTCTGCGCTGCGTGCCACGTGTCTAACATAGGTGCGCTAGCGTAGTTGTACTGCGCATTGCGCTGCTCGCCACGTGTCTGACACTGGTGCGCTAGCGCAGTTCTGCTGTGCGCCACGTGTCGAGCATGAGTGCGCTCGCGCTAGCCGCGCCGCGCGCCATGTGTCAAAACACGAATGCGCTAGCGCTAGCGCAATTGCGCTGCGCACCTCAAATTAGAGCAAAGCTCTGTTTCCAAGATTGGAAAGCGAATCAACGCTTCATGATTATAGCAAATTAAATTATGCAGCACATAAACATCTTACAGAGGAATAACAAAGAATTAAAAACAGGGGAACACTTAACAGATAATAAAATACTAAATTAAAACATCTTTTTATTATTATTGTTTATTATTACATTTAAAAAAGATCACCAAACAAGGGATCAGTGGCACAAGGGTGAACAAAACAATAAACAAAATTTTCTAACTCCCTCGCCGCCTTCTCTAGCACATTAAAACGAAGATTTTCATGAGGAGTGGCTCCCCATCGATTGGCGCCGTGTTCATCCGCAAAAGCAGACATGATAGCCCGCCGGGCACTTATTTGGCTCAATAGGTGAACCGAGCAATCTTTCAGAGCCTGAGTAATCAGGCACGCCTCATGAAAACACTCGAGCTGGTCTTCAGCTGTCACAGCCCGAAAGTACGGAACGTGACTGGCACTTAGATTACGAGACGTCTAAAGGCGTACCGTAACCTAAGTCAGCCAAAGCCCAGAAATCTAACCCAAAATCAAAAGAGAGTGAAGGAAAACCTTAAATGAAAACAGTTTTGAAATCAATTAAGTTGCATAGAATCCAAAAAAAGAACATCAAAATTTCGCGAAAATTTCGGCAGAGTCTCCCCTGTATTTTCTATCCCCCAAAATGGGTACAACAAGATAATAAACCTGTAATTATAGAAATGGCATCCCCAAACGGGAGCTAGCTCTTCGTCCAAGGCGGATCACAACCACATGCAATATAATAGTAATATCAAGAAAAAGAGCATAAAAGAGATGCAAATACCAGAAAACACACGTCGGCTGAAGTGAGCTCGACCCAAAAGAACCACAAATATAGAGTCTCTCAGTCTCATCATTAGGTCGCATATACAAAACAACTGGTAGATGGAGAATACTAGATACAATGATAAAGCAAAAAGAAATAAAGTATACTCGCAACCCACCTACGGGCGATGTCGCGAGTCTGAGCAAAAGGAACTGATGACAAGATAGCCCGCCGCAACAAGACTGACGGGTCCGACCTGCAAGACATTGTGGCACAACGGGGGTGAGTTGCCAGCTCGTGAGTAAATATAACATCTAATAAGGCAATCGTAAGAATGCACGCAATGCACCACAACATGCATGTCCATATGTGCTATAATATCTCTAGTATGCATGCACAGGAATGCAATGTCATTATTAAGTCTTTAAGTGTTTTAACTGCTAAGGTTATTGAATTCTTGACTTTAGAACATGAATATCTGTATAATAGCTAAATATCATCAAGAAATCATCTGAAAACCCGTGTCAAGCATCGACACCAAAAAGGAATCATATCTGTCTCAATATCGGGCTCCGTCAGTCCGGATCGGCCCATATCATAAATCTCAAGACAACGGTCGGTATCCTACGGATATCCGCCGCGCCAGACATCACCGGTAGGTAGTCTTCCCCTGCCAGGCTCATCGTCTACAACTCGATCTTCTTGCCCCGGGGTACCATACCGGGCCCACCATGTACCCGAGACGGTTCATCCACTCCTCGAATCGGGTCTCGAAATCCAACAGAAAACATGAAAACTCATGGTGGACGACACATACGTCACGAGAAAACCGTAACTTCGTTTTAAAAATGATAAATATAAGCTTTGTTAAATTCTTGCGGTTTTCCCCCAAAAAAATCCAGAAATCGCAGAAAAACTGAAATCATCAAGGAAATCATAATGTCCACATGTTATATATGATAAGTGTCTATGATATCAATGTATATGATGTGACAGTTTGGCTAGAAATCTATGTAAATATGATAGTAATGCGAGGTATATGCATGCGATACAATCTCAAATATCATGCATGAATGCAATGGCGTTACTAAGCTAAACAGGTTTTATAGTGCACGTGGCATGGCAAATACCAAAGGCGTGTGTGTCACATGAATAGTGCGCGTGCAATAGATGCCAATGGTAAGGTGTTCGTGTCCTACGAAATGATATCGCATATGTATATATGAATGTCATATGAATGTCCATGCAATCTAGTATAGGGTTAGCTGTACGGGTATGCAATGTACATAAATGGATAAGCTAGCTAACAATATAATTATTGCATAAAGTAGAGTAATCCTAACTAGGGAGGGGGGCCTCACGCCATCCAGACGATTCCCCCATAGATGAATATATCTACTCACCAGAAATCCCCGCTAATCTGATCCGGCCACCGCTTTGCCTTTGCGCGCCGTGTCCGATGTTTCTCCGACCGATCCTATATTTGCACAATACCAAGCATAAGATTACAACACCTAAAACGATGCAAGTCACTATATACAATTATCGACTTTCTCAAATTAATCATAGCACGCCCTCGGTGCGCGGGAAAACGCACGAAAATCGCTAATTTTTAGCTAAAATCGTCATTTCGGGGAAATCGACAAAACTACAACCCGACTAGACGAAACCCCGCGTTCGCGCACTCTAATAATCCTATACGAAGCTAATAATATCGCTAACCTAGCTCAATTTGAACGCATACTATTTTTCGTAAAAATCTAGTAAACGATTTTCAAACCAAATCGATACAAACATTGAAATTTGTCGTTTTAGCGAGCATACCAATACATAATTAACCACTCCAATCACCTAGATAACCATCCCTAAAATAATCCCACCATTATGATACAAACCCTAATTTCTAAAATCAAAACCTTCTCTTGATTTTTCCTAATCAAACATTTACTACTAAACTAATATTTAGAATTGAAATTCTAGCACAATTAAACCACAAGTAAGCAAACTAGTTTAGAATTTTTACCTCCCCAATTGAATCCTAGCATGATCAAGTCACCAAGAAGCCTCCTTTCATCAAGTTTTTGAACTCATTTGGGTTGAAGAGAGATGGGATTAGGGTTTGGGTTTGAATGGAGGTGGAAATTTGTTGATTTTTAAAGGATTTTAGCAAGAAAATGAAGCACAATGAAGTGGGCAAATGAAGAAATTCTGGAGCAAGAGGGTCGGCTGCAGCTTTAGGAGGAGTTGGGGAAATTTTAAGGAAGTTTCTAGGTCCACAAAACATCATATGATATCATTTAATACTTTTCATTTCAACATTTTACAAAAAAACCCTTATTTTACCTCATTTTCTCATTAAATTTCCAACCCAAAAACTAAAATTGTGAAAGTCATGACACAATTTTATTAACACCATATTTTAGCTTATAAAGACTCCTAATTAAGAAATTTACCTAATTAAATTTGTATTTATCCCTAATTAAATGTATTTAAAAAGGCTTAAAATAATAAAAAAATAATTAATTACGAATTTTTTTTTATTTAACTAGAAACTTATAAATGACATTTTAGTGACAAAATTATAGTAATATCTTATTTAAATTTTGTATAATTAGGTCTACAATGAAAATTATCAATTTTGACTTTTTACGGAAAAAGCCGAAAAACTTGCCGATTACCGAAAAACTGCCTAAACGATTTTCGAAGGGTTACAATCTTCCCCCCTTAAAGAAATTCGGTCCCCGAATTTAGAATTTTACTACGCGTACCTTCAAAAAGATGGGGATATCTCTTCCTCATCTCGACCTCGGTCTCCCAGGTGACCTCCTCGCTGTTCGGGCCACGCCAAAGGACTTTGACAGACGGTATGACCTTCGACCTCAATTTCTTCACCTGCCGATCCAAGATGACCACCGGCTGCTCGGTGAAAGAAAGATCACGCTCTAACTGGATCGTCTGGTGCTGAATCGCCTGGGAAGGATCATGAAGGTACTTGCGGAGCATCGAGACATGGAATACGGGGTGAACATCGGGGAAGCTGGGCGGAAGAGCTAACCGATAAGCGACTGGACCAACACGCTCTAGGATCTCGAAAGGACCAACATATCTAGGACTCAGTTTCCCTTTCTGCACAAATTTCATCACACCCTTCATCGGAGAGACCTTCAGGAAAACATGATCGCCAACAGCGAACTCGAGTCGGCGACGACGCCTGTCAGCATAAGATTTCTGCCTGCTCTGTGTCGCTCTCATCCTGTCCCGAATCAGCTGTATTTTCTCGGTCGTCTCCTGTACGATCTGCGGCCCCAAAATACTGCTCTCCCTGAGCTCTGTCCAACATACCGGCGATCGACATCTCCTCCCATATAAAGCCTCGAAAGGTGCCATCTGAATCGTCTCCTGAAAGCTATTATTGTAGGAAAACTCGATCAAAGGCAAATGATGATCCCAGCTACCACCGAAATCTAAAACACAAGCTCTGAGCATGTCCTCAAGAGTCTGAATCATACGCTCCGACTGACCGTTAGTCTGAGGATGAAAGGCTGTGCTAAAACTCAATCGGGTGCCCAAAGCTTCCTGGAGTTTCTGCCACAATCGGCTGGTAAACTGGGTGCCACGGTCGGACACGATGCAAGTCGGAACACCATGCAGTCGCACTATCTCATCAATATAAACCTGGGCGTACTGAGAAAATCCAAAAGTGGTCTTCACTGGCAGAAAGTGAGCCGCTTTCGTCAGTCGATCAACAATCACCCAGATAGAGTCGTACCCACGACTGGTCCTGGGTAGACCCACCACGAAGTCCATGAAGACCTGCTCCCACTTCCACTTAGGGATGGGCAAAGGCTGTAACTCGCCGGCTGGCCTCTGGTGCTCGGCCTTGACTTGCTGACAAGTCAGGCATCTCGACACAAAATCTGTAATATCCTTCTTCATCCCGTCCCACCAGTAAACCTCTCTCAAATCACGGTACATCTTGGTGGAACCTGGGTGAACACTGTATACTGATCTATGTGCCTCCTCGAGAATATCACGCCTCAGTCCCTCTGAATCTGGCACGCACAGTCGAGTCCCAAATCGAAGTATCCCCTGATCATCAATCACGAACTCAGAAACTCTGCCCTGCCGAATCTGCTCAATAATCTCTAAGATACGGGCATCGCCGGACTGTGCCTCGCGGATACGGTCAAGTAACTGTGGGCGTGCTCTGAAATGGGCTAGCTGTCCCCCTGTAGGAGTGAACTCGAACTGCACTCTGCTATCACATAAAACCTGCCAATCCGCCGTCGACTGCATCTGTACTGCGCTCAAACAAGATAGGCTACCTCCGGGCCTCCTACTCAAAGCATCTGCCACTACATTCGCCTTGCCCGGATGGTATAGAATCTCGCAGTCATAATCTTTCACCAACTCCATCCAACGGCGCTGTCTCAGGTTCAGGTCTCGCTGCTGGAAGATATACTTCAAACTCTTGTGGTCAGTGAATATCTGGCACGACTCACCGTATAGGTAATGTCTCCAGATCTTGAGTGCAAACACCACTGCAGCCATTTCTAAATCATGGGTGGGGTAGTTCTGCTCGTGTTTCCTCAGCTGCCGAGAAGCATACGCGATAACTCTGTCGTGCTGCATCAATACACATCCCAGCCCCACTCTAGAAGCATCACAATATACCACGAACCCGCCTGATCCTGAAGGCAATGCTAATACTGGAGCAGTAGTCAGAAGAGTCTTCAACTGCTGGAAGCTATCCTCGCATGCCTGGGTCCAATCAAAAGGAACCCCCTTCCGGGTCAACCCGGTCAACGGTGCAGCAATGCGGGAGAAATCCTGGACAAAACGTCGATAATAGCCGGCCAGACCTAGAAAACTGCGAACCTCTGTAACTGATACTGGTCTAGGCCAGTGCTGAACTGCCTCGATCTTCTTCGGGTCCACGCAAATACCATCTCTCGTCACCACATGACCCAAGAAGTCGACACTGTCTAACCAGAATGCGCACTTGGAAAATTTGGCAAACAGCTGATGCTCCCTCAAAGTCTGCAATATGATACGTAAGTGCTGCTCATGCTCCTCCTGGCTCCGAGAATAAACCAAAATGTCGTCAATGAACACAATGATGAACTGATCGAGATACGGCCTAAATACGCGGTTCATCAAATCCATAAAAGCTGCCGGGGCATTGGTGAGCCCGAACGACATCACCAAGAACTCATAATGACCATATCGAGTACGGAAAGCTGTCTTCGGAATATCCTCCTTCCGAACCCGCAACTGGTGATAACCTGACCGTAAATCAACCTTCGAGAAAAACCCTGCACCCTGGAGCTGATCAAATAAGTCATCAATGCGGGGTTGGGGATACCTGTTCCGCACAGTAACCCGGTTCAGCTGACGATAATCAATGCATAAACGCATACTTCCGTCCTTCTTCTTAACAAACAAGACGGGAGCACCCCAAGGTGACACACTCGGTCGGATGAGCCCTTTGTCCAGCAAGTCCTGTAACTGATCCTTTAGCTCTCTCAGCTCTGCCGGGGCCATCCGATAAGGAGGTATAGAAATAGGCCCCGTTCCAGGGATCAAGTCAATACAGAACTCAATCTCGTGCTCTGGTGGTAGACCAGGAAGCTCGTCAGGGAATACATCAGGAAACTCTCTCACAACAGGGACCTGGTCCAACGGAACCTCTGTGGAGCTAGTATCACAAACATAGGCTAAGAATCCCTGACACCCTTTCCTTAAGAGCTGACCAGCGCGAAGAGAAGAAATCAAGCTGGGAAGGGTAGCGCTACGATCTCCCTGAATAATAAGAACCGGCTCACCAGGAAAACTGAATCTGACTGCTTTTTCATGGCAGTCCACGGATGCATAACAGGTGGCTAGCCAGTCCATACCAAGAAGAACGTCAAAGTCTAGCATATCGAGGAGAATCAAATCTACTGAAGAATCTCTCTCCCCGATACGAACGGAACAAGATCGGTATACAAAACGGGCAACAAAAGACTCGCCTACCGGGGTAATAACGACAAGCGGCTGATCTAACGGAGATGACTCTCGGCCCAACCTCGGTGCAAAATACGTGGAAACATAGGAATGTGTGGAGCCTGGATCAAATAATACCCGCGCATCAAAAGAACATACTGGCAGAGTACCTGTCACGACGGCATTGGATGCCTGTGCATCCTGAGGAGTCAACGCGAACACTCGGGCCTGTCCACCACTAATAGCTGGCTGTCCTCTGCCTCTACCTCGGCCTCTGCCTCTGCCTCTGTCGCCTCATCCTCTCTGAACCGGACCGCCATGCCCACGGCCTCTAGAAGCATCTGGCTGGCGTGAAGCATCATCAGGAGTAGGAAGTAAAGCTCTCTAAGAAGGTGGTGAGGGTGGTAAGGTCACATGCGGGACTGTCGCCGCGCCCGGACGTCCCATGGTACAGTCTCTGATACGGTGGTACTGACTCCCGCACCGAAAACATCCCGGAGACGACTGCTGGGTCTGTGGATATGAACCAAATAACTGACCTCGTCTCAATCCTCTGCCTCCGCCATCTCCCGGAAAGAATCTATCACGACGTCTGCCCATCTGCCGCTGAGCTGGCGTATCAGTACGGATCCTCTTCGGCCCAGAAGCGACCGGAGTCTCAGAAATACGCTCCTCCAAAAGTAAGGCTGCATCCATCGCGGCTGCATATGTATCAAAGTGCTGGGTGCCGATGGCAAGGAATAGCTGTGTATTAAGCCCTCGCACAAACCTCTTTATTCTCTTCTCTTCTGTGTCGACTAGGTACGGAGCATATCGAGACAACTGGGTAAATTGTATATCATACTCCGACACTGTCATCCCAGGAGTCTTGCGCAAAGACTCAAAACTACGGGCTCGAGCATCTCGGACACTTTCCGGAAGAAAACGGGCAAGAAATGCAGCTGTAAACTCATCCCAGGTCATAGAAGGCAGACCTGCAGCTCGGCCTCTCTCTACTGAGTCGTACCATGTCTGGGCAAGACCCTCCAGACGAAAACTCGCAAACTCTACCAATCTATCCTCAGAACACCTCAACGAACGGCCAATCCGTGCCATCCTATCGAGAAATGCCTGTGGGTCCTCTGTCGCATCTGTACCGGTAAAAGCTGGAGGTCTCAATCTCATGAACTCCTGTAGTGAAACAGGGATAGTCTCCGTAGTAGCAGCAGGAGTGACCATCTGTGCAGCAGGTACGATCGTGGTCTGTGCGGTGGAAGGAACGTCCTCGGATCTCTGTGCCCGGCTGGACTCAACTAAAGATCCTATCATCTGCCGCAACTCTTGCATGCCGGCCTCTAATCTGGCAATACGGTCAGGATAAGGCGGATCAGTAGGACCCTGAGGGGTAGGTGTACCCTCCCGCTCGATCCTCGCCTCAGACGAGCCCGCTCGAATCTCATCCCTAGCGGCAGCCCGCTGAGCTCTCGTAGTCTTTAGCGGCATCGAAGCTAGAATAAGAAAAAGGACTGATAAGATCATTGCAATTGAATCAAGGAATGCAAGGAATCAAGAAAGGAAATACAAGCAATTATGTCCTAAGGTTACTTAGGCGGAGTACCGTATCGTAAGTATGCCGCGGATCATACCCACGCTACGCCACTCTGCTTAAGTCACCTACTCCATCTACCAAGGTCGTCCTACACTCAGAAAGGTAAAACCTACGCTTTGATACCAACTTTGTCACGGCCCGAAAGTACGGAACGTGACTGGCACTTAGATTACGAGACGTCTAAAGGCGTACCGTAACCTAAGTCAGCCAAAGCCCAGAAATCTAACCCAAAATCAAAAGAGAGTGAAGGAAAGCCTTAAATGAAAACGGTTTTGAAATCAATTAAGTTGCATAGAATCCAAAAAAAGAACATCAAAATTTCCCGAAAATTTCGGCAGAGTCTCCCCTGTATTTTCTATCCCCCAAAATGGGTACAACAAGATAATAAACCTGTAATTATAGAAATGGCATCCCCAAACGGGAGCTAGCTCTTCGTCCAAGGCGGATCACAACCACATGCAATATAATAGTAATATCATGAAAAAGAGCATAAAAGAGATGCAAATACCAGAAAACACACGTCGGCTCAAGTGAGCTCGACCCAAAAGAACCACAAATATAGAGTCTCTCAGTCTCATCACTAGGTCGCATATACAAAACAACTGGTAGATGGAGAATACTAGATACAATGATAAAGCAAAAAGAAATAAAGTATACTCGCAACCCACCTACGGGCGATGTCGCGAGTCTGAGCAAAAGGAACTGATGACAAGATAGCCCGCCGCTACAAGACTGACGGGTCCGACCTGCAAGACACTGTGGCACAACGGGGGTGAGTTGCCAGCTCGTGAGTAAATATAACATCTAATAAGGCAATCGTAAGAATGCACGCAATGCACCACAACATGCATGTCCATATGTGCTATAATATCTCTAGTATGCATGCACAGGAATGCAATGTCATTATTAAGTCTTTAAGTGTTTTAACTGCTAAGGTTATTGAATTCTTGACTTTAGAACATGAATATCTGTATAATAGCTAAATATCATCAAGAAATCATCTGAAAACCCGTGTCAAGCATCGACACCAAAAAGGAATCATATCTGTCTCAATATCGGGCTCCGTCAGTCCGGATCGGCCCATATCATAAATCTCACGACAACGGTCGGTATCCTCCGGATATCCGCCGCGCCAGACATCACCGGTAGGTAGTCTTCCCCTGCCAGGCTCATCGTCTACAACTCGATCTTCTTGCCCTGGGGTACCATACCGGGCCCACCATGTACCCGAGACGGTTCATCCACTCCTCGAATCGGGTCTCGAAATCCAACAGAAAACATGAAAACTCATGGTGGACGACACATACGTCACGAGAAAACCGTAACTTCGTTTTAAAAATGATAAATATAAGCTTTGTTAAATTCTTGCGGTTTTCCCCCAAAAAAATCCAGAAATCGCAGAAAAACTGAAATCATAATGTCCACATGTTATATATGATAAGTGTCTATGATATCAATGTATATGATGTGAGAGTTTGGCTAGAAATCTATGTAAATATGATAGTAATGCGAGGTATATGCATGCGATACAATCTCAAATATCATGCATGAATGCAATGGCGTTACTAAGCTAAACAGGTTTTATAGTGCACGTGGCATGGCAAATACCAAAGGCGTGTGTGTCACATGAATAGTGCGCGTGCAATAGATGCCAATGGTAAGGTGTTCGTGTCCTACGAAATGATATCGCATATGTATATATGAATGTCATATGAATGTCCATGCAATCTAGTATAGGGTTAGCTGTACGGGTATGCAATGTACATAAATGGATAAGCTAGCTAACAATATAATTATTGCATAAAGTAGAGTAATCCTAACTAGGGAGGGGGGCCTCACGCCATCCAGACGATTCCCCCATAGATGAATATATCTACTCACCAGAAATCCCCGCTAATCTGATCCGGCCACCGCTTTGCCTTTGCGCGCCGTGTCCGATGTTTCTCCGACCGATCCTATATTTGCACAATACCAAGCATAAGATTACAACACCTAAAACGATGCAAGTCACTATATACAATTATCGACGCTCTCAAATTAATCATAGCACGCCCTCGGTGCGCGGGAAAACGCACGAAAATCGCTAATTTTTAGCTAAAATCGTCATTTCGGGGAAATCGACAAAACTACAACCCGACTAGACGAAACCCCGTGTTCGCGCACTCTAATAATCCTATACGAAGCTAATAATATCGCTAACCTAGCTCAATTTGAACGCATACTATTTTTCGTAAAAATCTAGTAAGCGATTTTCAAACCAAATCGATACAAACATTGAAATTTGTCGTTTTAGCGAGCATACCAATACACAATTAACCACTCCAATCACCTAGATAACCATCCCTAACATAATCCCACCATTATGATACAAACCCTAATTTCTAAAATCAAAACCTTCTCTTGATTTTTCCTAATCAAACATTTAATACTAAACTAATATTTAGAATTGAAATTCTAGCACAATTAAACCACAAGTAAGCAAACTAGTTTAGAATTTTTACCTCCCCAATTGAATCCTAGCATGATCAAGTCACCAAGAAGCCTCCTTTCATCAAGTTTTTGAACTCATTTGGGTTGAAGAGAGATGGGATTAGGGTTTGGGTTTGAATGGAGGTGGAAATTTGTTGATTTTTAAAGGATTTTAGCAAGAAAATGAAGCACAATGAAGTGGGGAAATGAAGAAATTCTGGAGCAAAAGGGTCGGCTGCAGCTTTAGGAGGAGTTGGGGAAATTTTAAGGAAGTTTCTAGGTCCACAAAACATCATATGATATCATTTAATACTTTTCATTTCAACATTTTACAAAAAAACCCTTATTTTACCTCATTTTCTCATTAAATTTCCAACCCAAAAACTAAAAATGTGAAAGTCATGACACAATTTTATTAACACCATATTTTAGCTTATAAAGACTCCTAATTAAGAAATTTACCTAATTAAATTTGTATTTATCCCTAATTAAATGTATTTAAAAAGGCTTAAAATAATAAAAAAATAATTAATTACGAATTTTTTTTTATTTAACTAGAAACTTACAAATGACATTTTAGTGACAAAATTATAGTAATATCTTATTTAAATTTTGTATAATTAGGTCTACAATGAAAATTATCAATTTTGACTTTTTACGGAAAAAGCCGAAAAACTTGCCGATTACCGAAAAACTGCCTAAACGATTTTCGAACGGTTACATCAGCCGCATCGAGCATCGCCAGGGTCATCTCCGCTGGGTGAGGGGGGTGTCATCAAGCACGGCAAGAAGAATCATCCGGAGCCAGATGATCCCATTGGAAGAGGGGACCCCTTACGGATCACAAGTTCATATTTCACCGCATCGCACTCGGCATCCATGAGAGAAGGATCCACCAAGCGCGCAGCAAACCGAGGAACAATGTCCTCAATGGGCACTTCCCACGGCTGTCTACGAGCATGGGGGCGGTTACAAGCCATAGTTGAGAAAGTTCTTTGGAAATGAGAAAAGGAAGAAGCTTTGCTTCGAGTTGTAAAGACGAAGCACAGAAAATTTTGTGCACAATGGAACTATTTCCAAGATTGGGAAATGAAAGATTCTCGGAAATATAAGTTTGACTTAAAAAGGAAGGTGAAAAGACACCTCTGTTGAAGCAACGGTTCAGATCCAGTGCTCGGCTGAAGCAACGCTTTAGATCCAACGCTCTGCGCGCTGCGCGCCACGTGTCAAGTACGAGTACTCTAGCCCAGTTGTGCTGCGCGCCACGTGTCTAACGTAGATGCGCCAGCGCTGGAATTAAAATTCCCACCGTTAGATCAAAGGATCTAATAATAATGATAAATCATTAATTAACCAGAATTAAATTCTGTTAAGGAATGATTTCTCAAAATCTTTCCAAACAAAAAGATTGTGCTTTAAGCATCGCTGGATCAATGATCCATTGGTAAATAATGAATTACCAAAAACAGAACAAATTCTGCATGGAAAGATTTCTCAATCTTATTAAAAAAACAAGAAGATTATCTTCTGTCAAACAGGAGCCTTAGGATCAAAGATCCAACGTTGGGAAATATTCCCAAATCAATCAGAGAAAGATCTCTAAAACTGATTTAACAAATCAATTGGCCCTATATAAAGGCCCCAAGACTTCAAGTCTGAAATATAGAAAAAACTCTCTGCAAACATTGAGAAAAACTCAAAGAGAAAGAAAGGCAAGCCTTTAGAAGAAAGAAGATCATTTCTTCATCTTTAAAGGTAAATAATTAATTCTTGAACAACAGAGATGAAATCATCTCCGTAAAAGAAGAAACATCTTCTAAAAAGATCTTAGATCTATAAAAAAAGACCAAGGTCTTTGATTAAAAAGAAAAGATCAAAAGATCCAATCATAAAAATATAAAAAGAAGTATTTTACTTCACTGATCTTTTGATCTATAAAGGCAGAGCCTTTTATAAAAACAAGAACTTTTGTTCTTGGATCTTGAGGCAAGGCCTCCTTTGAAGAACATAAATTTGTTCTTCGATCTTAAAGTTGATCAAAATACGCTTTGCGCTATCAGACAGTACCTTGCACTCCTGAATTGCGCCCTTGCGCTCCTTGGACTGGCGCTCAGCGCCAAAAATGCCACGTGTCAACCATAGACACAATCTGCGCTTTGCGCTCCTGAAAACAGCGCACTGCGCTCTTGGGTTGGCGCTCAGCGCCAAGCGCGCCACGCGTCACTCACTGGCGCACCCATAAACTAGTGCAGCGCGCTCATAAATTAAAAACGCAGTGCGCTAACAAACTAGCGCTTAGCGCTAAGCGCGACACGTGTCCTCCTCGTGTGCGCTAACCGGCAGAAGCGCAATGCGCTTTTTGACTGGCGCAAAGCGCCTTATGCGCCACGTGGCGCGCTGTCAGAACACACTTTGTTCTGATGAATGCTATGAATTCAATATAAGACAAAAAATGTGTCACAGCCCAATGCTTAGCATTATTAAAAGTGTAGAGCCCAAACAAAGGCCTAACAGGCAGAGCCCAAACAAAGGCCTAACAGGAAGAACAAAAATAAAATGTTAAACATTTTTAACTGGACTTAGCCCAATTCTGGCCATAAGTCTTCAATTTAAATTGAACTGAGCTCATCTTCTCTTCCAATCAATTTACACCCGGTTCGAGGGTACATCTCTTCACTCCTTTTATATTTGTCGTTGTAATCCCTCAACGTCGTCAGAGAGGTGGCGGGTCCCGACAACCACACATAACAACGGACTGTGGGGTCCTTAAACTCATGGACTATGATGTCCTTAACCTCGACTGTGATGTCTTAAAACTAACATCGGACTGTAGGGTCCTTAAACTCACGGACTATGATGTCCTTAACCTCGACCGTGATGTCTTAAAACTAACACCGGACTGTGAGATCCCTAAACTCACGAACTATGATGTCCTTAACCTCGACCGTGATGTCTTTAAACTAACAATGGACCCCCATGTCCTTAAACTGGCAATCGACCGCAATGTCACTAAACTGAGCCCAATTGCTCTCTTGTCGGATCTAAATGGTCCCGTTAAGTTGATCTTAGTCTAAAATTAGACTAACGTATCCTTAACAAACGTTTAATTTGATCTTAGTCTCAAATGAGACTAACGTATCCTTAAACCCAACCCCCAAACCCAAATCTAAGAAAGATACAGATTTGGACTAGTCCACGCCCTACGGGCGACAACATAACTTAGTCTCTGTATACAATCCACGGGCAACCAAACACAAAACAAACACCCACGACACGAAGTGACCATCTGGAGAAGGAGAAAGTTGTTACCGCGATGCGGTAGCGTAATTAACTGCAAGGGCTTGCGCCTGTAGGGAAGAGCATCCCTACAATCAAAAACCCCTCAGACGAGGGGGAATCTGACGAAGTCTGCTACATTGGCCGCATCCGTCTTAACCTTCGATACATGGTGCCATAAATCAACTTGGCATCTTTAGAGAGGTGGACGGATAGCACCAATTAGCATCTGCCTCGAAATTCAGGCTAGACGTCCGCCGCCTCTCCGCCGTGTCTTTCGGAGGGGAAAAGATTCCGGCACACCCGGTGGGACTTTTTCCTCTTTCCACTCCACACTTCGTGTGTCGTGTTCGCAAACCAATCGCGGTTTGCTGATGGTTACCATTGGGTTTCGAGGTACTAAGATTTGGCGTTTTGCTTGCTGCAAGAAGGAAAGATCAATGGCGTTCACCTGCTCGAAGTGTTCCACATGCAACTGTAACCCATGTTCTGCCTCAACTGGGGGCATAGCTTACGGACCTCAAGCGGCATCCCTGTTCACGATGCCCGTGGAACTGGTCGCTCAAGCCACCACGGGATTGTTTTTCGGAACCATGCTTCCGCTGACGAGCTTCAGCACCCCTATGCCCGTACCAGAAGCTCCCAAGAAGTCGGTCTTTGATCGGCTTACAGCTACTGCGGCCCCTCTTAACGGGTCGTCCAGCACCGGCACCTCGGTCTTCTCCAGATTGGGCCAAAATTCCTGTAGGCCCACAATGAAGCCTGCAATCCCAGAGAAGGTTATTCCGAAGAGAGTAACCAACCCTTCTCTTGAAATCGTTAAGGCGGCTTCTCCTTCCAAGGGTTCGGTCTTTACAAGACTGACTGTCCCAACTCCCACTCCCGCTCCTGCTACTCAAAGGACATCAATCTTCAACAGGCTGACACCAGCAACAGCCCCTCACCTGAATAGGGGGCAAGACAAGGCTATCCACATCACCGAGCCAACTCCATCAGCCCGACACGCTCGACGTCGCCATTGGCGCCGAGTAAGGAAGGCCGGGGGCAACTCCCCTTCTAGGCTAACTCCACTAGCTCCAACGGTGGAAATTGATGCTACTGTTCCAACCGGGAATAGTTTTGAGCTGTTGAATAGGGTGCGCAGGAATTCTCCTACCGCCGTGCTGAAAAGATGTCCTCCTCCGGTGGAGAATGTTGCGGAACCAAAACTGGAACAGTCCCCTCAGCGGCTGTCTTCCAAAATCTACAAAGTTTGGCGGCAGGCTCAGAACTCAATAGTTGATCAAGATTACCCTCGCCGACAGAAAAGGGCGAAGGTTCAACAAGAAGAAAGCTATCCTGCCAAGCCACAAAAAGCTATTTGGGTCCCCACTGTGACGGCCCCCTTAACTTTGACCGCTCATAAGAAGAGAGGGTCGGAGAAGATCCCAATGCCTGCGACAGATGTCAAAGGCACTGAGCCCAAACGCCCTAATTCTGGGGGCATGACGGTCCATACCATTTACATGGCATCCGGGAAGGAAGATAGCCGCGCTTCTACGGGCCACCGACCACTCACCCGGTCCATCACAAGAGCTCAGGAACAGCAACAGCAGAAGCTTCAGGAGATGCTGACTGCAATGGCCGCACTCACCGGACCAAAAGAAAGCCCGGAGGCGTCATCGGAGCAACGCCATGAACAAGAAACTGATGCTTACTTTCTTCGCAGAGTCCTCGAAAAGAAGGACAAAGAAGCCGTGGAGCAAGCGGCTAACATAAAGCGAATGGCACTTCTCTTCCAAGACATGGTCGGGATGATGATACAGCCGGATCCTCCAGCCGAAGACCCTCCGATCATTATTGAAGATGACAGAGGAGAAACATCGAATCCCTGTCGGCTCTTTCAGCAGCCAAGGAAGAAACTATTTCCAAGGCCGCCCTGGATGATTATATTGCTCAACAAATACGAGTTCACCAGGCAAATGAAGCGACCGGTCAAATCGTCAAAACTGGGCGACTATATCCGGGCTGGTATGACCAGATAAAATACCCGCCGGGCTACACGATCCCGAAGTTCCACATGTACAAAGGGACAGGCAATCCCCATCAACATGTCACTCAGTTTAGGGCTCTTTGCCGCAACACGGGGGGTGATGATAAGCTTTTGCTCCGCCAATTCGTCGGCAGCTTGTCGGAGACGGCATTTGAGTGGTACTCCGAACTTCCAAACGACTCCATCAAAACTTTCGTAAAAATGGAGTTGTTGTTCACCCAGCGATTCGCAAGTGCTAGTGAACGCACCCCGATAACGGCAATGATCAATGCCAGGGTGAAGCCAGGCGAGACATGGGTTCAGTACGCAATCCGATGGCGGAATCTGTGGTCGAAGTGCGAACAGTGCATCGAAGAAGCACCAGCGGTGGGCATGTTCGTGGGCACCTTAGACCCTCATGTAACTATTTCACAGTTCATGATGTTCTTCAAACCGACTACATTCCAGGCTTTAATCGACAAGCTAGCCGAGATGGATCAAATGGGTCACAGACCGTCTCCCCAAAGCCGGAACCGCGGAACGAAAAAGGAAAAGGGAAGGCGATCATCGTTGCAAACACACAACAGCAACCCAGTGTCCTAAAGCTAGCGGATCGACTGGAAGAGAGACGACGCTATTACAATGAGAAAATGAAGCGCCCTTACTCATTCCCGCGGGATAAAACAAAGAGGCTGTTAGAGCTGGCAATGCGCAACAGGCTTATCAATTTGCCGAATCCGAAGCGACCACCGCAACCCAGCGAAGTGAATAATCCCAATTATTGCCCTTACCACCAAACGGTAAGCCATCCGATCGAAGATTGCTTCGTCTTTAAGGGATGAATCGAGGATCAGTACCTACAAGACAAGTTCGTGCTGTCTGAGAAGTGGAAAGTAAACCTACTACAACCGCACGCTCTTAAGAAGACAGGAACACCGGGGGCAACATGCTCTTTTGTTGAAGAAGCTCTATGGGAGGTGACTCTTTCAGCCAAAACCAAAAGGATGCTGAATGATCTCCAGACATGCTCGGCGATCAGGTGGAAGAACCCGCTGGAACCCCAGATTATCGAAGGGATGCTGAAGCCGCGTCCAACTCCAAAGATTGGTGATGATAGCCAAAGTGCTCACACCCAGCCGCCGAAATCTTCGAAAAAGAAGAAGAAATCCAAAAAGCCCGTGAAGCCTGGCGACAAACGCACGGACTTACAGAAATAGATTGACGCGCTGGAAGAGTATAACCAGAAGGCACAAACCCCAATCACGCTTCAAGAGTTCCTCGGCCACGTCCTTGAGGACGAAGATGATGGAGAAGACTCGTCGGATGGATCTGAGGATTACGTAGCAAGCTGCCATGTGATCTCTCATTCATCGCTGGAAAATGAAGAAGCTCCCTGTACAGAGAGATTGGAGGCATGTTCTGAGCCGGAACTTCTATGGCCGTCAGACGAAATGATCGACGCCTTCCTGAATGAGATTCATCTGAAAAGTAAAGCCGATCGGGAGCGTGAGATGGCCATACTTGAAAGAGCCAAATGCCGGCGACTAGACGTAAGAGTCGAGACACTCCCACCGAACCAAGGAACATCCGTCGCGGATAAAAACAAGTTCAAGACGAGGAAAAGGTTTGCTAAAGCCGTATCAATGGGAATGAAGTTACCCCCTCCGAAGGAAACACTCCCGGCGAAGCAGAGATGCATCCTAGCTACTGCTTATATCATCGGAAGATCTCGCACCCCACCGAAGAATGCGATGCTTTTAAAAGATGGTGGCAGGGATATGTTGCTCACCGGCAACATTTTAAGTGGATGAAACGTAAAACTCGTCAGGAGAAAAGAAGTGCGACCGAGGAGCATAAAAGAACTACCGGTAACTGTCGCATGGTCAACACCGGGGGATCACAGGTTCTCACCTTTGGAAGCGACTCTGACGAAGAGATGGCTCTTCGCTCTCTCTTTAAAGAATCCACCTCGGGGAAGGAGGAGGAACCGAAGGCTTGCGAAAACATTCAGCTGCGCAATCGCACGCTTCCAGAAAAGAATCTCGGACCCACAAGTAGAAAAGATACGGGAAAAGAAAAGGTCTCTGAGGATATTGCCCTGGATGATCAAGTCATGAAAGAGCTGACCGCCAAGGACCCGCCAAAGAAAAGTAAGGTGGACTATAACGTTCTGGCGCACTTGAGGAGGTTACCTTCGCAGCTCAGCGTTCTCGACGCCCTTTTACTCTCCAAAGAAGCGAGAGATTCATTGATCAAGGTGCTACAAGAACCAGAGCAATTCCAAGCTTTTCTCGCCGAAGAAAAGATGAAGGACGAGCTGGAAGAAGTACACACAGCCGATATCACCTTCGGCGATGAAGACCTCCTCCTTGGGACGTGCGAGCACAACCGTCCTCTATATGTCTTAGGATACTGCCACGATATAAAGATAGGAAAAATCCTGATCGACAATGGGTCTTCCGTCAATCTCCTCAACATGCGAGTGTTGAAGGAAATCTGCATGAGCGTCCAGCACCTCGCTCATGATAAAATCACCATCTCTAGTTTTGACTCCCAGTCATCGCGAACTCTCGAGTCTGTGATACTGACGTTACGATTCGGGCTACTTGTCACGGATATTAAATTTCACGTCATTGACGCCAAGACATGCTATAACGCTTTGCTCGGCCGGCCTTGGTTACACGAGTATAACATCATCCCTTCTACACAACATCAGTGTATGAAATACTTTAAGGATGGTCTCGAGTACACTGTGACGGGGGAGTTGAATCCATTCTCCATGAACGAAGTCCGCAAGTACGAAGATGCAAAATACTTCTTACCAGATTTTGAGGACACGGAAAGATGTCACAAACCGGAGAACAAAGCTATCACCACCATTCCGGTCTTTGGGAGTGATACTGAAGAAGAGGAAGAGATGGTTTGTTCAGGTCCACCCCAGGACAACAAGCCGGCACCGTCCGCTCTTATGTTGATCTTTGGCAGCGACTCAGAAGATGAGGTCCATGCTATATTCTCCGCTCGGCCACCAATGCAAGCCTTCGCTAGCGATAATCAGACTTTGCAAATCAGCATGGTTCCACAAGAGCATTACAAAGATCTCGATGCGCTTGAAGCTTATAGCGTGCAAGAGTTGCAAACATTTTACGTCCCTCCCAGGCGAAAAGGTGAACAGGCAATCCTATTCTACCGATCCACGGAAACAAAAGTGGAGAAAGAAGTTTGGCATGGCGCCAATTCTGCACTCGACAGGCTCCAGCCCATCCGTCTGCCTAGATGAATGCTTGAAAAGGCTATTGAAGCGCCAAGGGATACCCTTCAAACAGACCGCTCGAAAAGCTAAGTTCTATGACAGGATCTGGAACGTTCTCGGAACTCAGCGCAAGTTGCCCAATGGGAGAATGGAAACGATCGGGCTTGGATATGTTCAATCCAAGAAACGGGAGCTACTCCGCGACTGCTGCGTCATACATGACTTCGATGAGGAAGGAGACGCTCTGTGGGAAGATGCTAACCCCGAACCAGAAAGAGCTCCCGCCGTGAAAATGCCCAGTCCATCGTTCGAAGAACAAATGGACAAGCTTATAAGGGAAGCTGGTCAAAAGGTTCGAGACGACCATAATCGAGAAATGGCCATCTACGAGAAAGCCAGGATGCAACGCCTTCTTCAACAGGCTGCGAAAGATGAACGTGCCCCTCCCTGTCAACCCGTTGTACAAAAGGCACGACACAGAGGCAGAAACAAACCAAAGAACGGGAAAGGCGTTCAACAGCGACAAAGTGGGTACAAGAAATCACGTGATCAGGAGCCAGGCAATCCGGATTCATCTTTTATAAAGAAGATGGGTCGAGCATACTCTTTTGCCTAAGACAAGATGAAGAAGATACTTGATCTTGCCATAAAACATCAACTGATCATACTCCCGGAGTCCAAGCACCCCGAGCAAGCAGGCGAAGTCTCTCATCCGGACTATTGCTCCTATCATAGGGCGATAGGATATCCTATTGAAGATTGCTTCACCTTCAAAAACTGGGTCGAAGATCAGTATCAGCAAGCAAGTTCGCTTTATCCAACAGCTGGATGGTAACCCCGCCGCAGAAGCATGAACCCAAATCCACGAGGGTAGAACCAGATCCACATCGGTCTTGGAAGCGAGCTCGTACCTGTCACGTGATAATATTGTCAGAAGAAGAACCCGAGGATATGGATGAACTCCCATGGTGCTTCGAAAACAATGATGACGAGGTGATCTCAGAATTTTCACCGGCGCCGAAAGAGCTGGAAGACGGAATACACACCACTGCAGATAACCTCAAGAAAATTATTTGGGGACGGCAAATGACCCGCGACTTATCGAATCAACACTTGATCCGATAACTCGTCATCATGGTATTATACCAATCGTCAGATAGCAGTTCTCTGGTGACATGAGTATAGGGTAGTCCCTAAACCCAAGATCGCCATAGTGTCTTGTGTGTGTTCCCACTATACTTAGATTACTACCTTACCACAGCTTTAAAGATTCATGAAAACAGGTTTTACTTCGGTACAGTCCCGAAGCACATGGAGGCGGTGAGCGGTCGAAGGAATTCGTCTCTCCCGGTACAGTGCACAGCTGGCTATGACCATAAGTCCTTGGCCAAGACAAACGAGATTTACTGATAAGTGTTATCAGTAGTTTCTCATATGGACATGAGCTTGACGTCAGCACGACTTGTCGGGTTAGTAGGAGTCTGACGATTTCCACCTCCCAGACCTAGTATGTGACAGTTTTAGACGAAGAGACCGGACTGTATGGTGAATGTCACTGATAGGCTCTTGCAGGGTACGGACGAGCTTGCTTGTCGACTGGCTTTTCGTTCAATACCTTGGTAGCCGTTATGTATAGCTAGTACCGCTAACGTGCTTGTAGGTTAACCCAAATGGAATTGATCTGAAAGTGTTTTAGATCAATTGGATATAATCCTAACCTACTACCAGCGTATTGTCGAGTCTTCAGAGTCCCACACAGAGGGGTTTTCCGTTCTATAGAAATGATGTAGTGCACGTACGGCGATGCGTGCGGGGTCCAATTAAACTTGTGTATGTGATACTACATGTATTAATCGGATGGATGATACTAGCCAGTTTATGATTTAACCGGGTCATTAAATCAAGTGTTGATTTAATGATATCACTTATATATGATGGTGCATATATAAACTAGTATTATTGTTTTATTCTTTTACTCTCTTTATTAATATGTCTTGTACATATTAATTAAATGTATAATTGTTATACATTTGCATTTATATATATATATTTGTTTTTTTTTATTTCTCTTTTTACATGGCTAATGGTGAGGTGTATGCTATGTGTCATACACTCTCATCCTTGTGCCATGTGTAAGGAGGAGAGAAAATATGTAGTGATATGGCTAAGTGGTGGTACTACTCTAGCCATAACATAATACAACATTCTCTCTCATCCTAACTAGAGAAATGAAGGAGAAGATATAAGAAAAAAAAAGAGTTTGAGAGTTCATCATAATTCTACATCTCTTACTCATTTTATCTAGCAAATAGAATAAGTGAGTTACTTCAATTTGATTGAAGTAGAAACTAGAGCCAGTGGCCTTCACGTGGATCATCTTCGACGGAGTCGATTGGGAACCAAGAAAGATCCGGAGCGCCCCGGAGCTTAGCCGAAGTCCGGAATTCATCATTGGAAAAATGAAGAAGTATCAAAGGTTGTATTTTCTCCTTGTTCCATTCTTTATTTTGCAAGTTTTAGTCTATGATTGATTCTACTGATTGGGTGATCTTGTTCGCATGGAATACTTCGTTTTTACGCTTCCGCAAATATTTTTAAACACCCATCCATCGAGCGAGACCCCCTTACAGTAGGAGTATCTAGACTGGGCATCGGTACTCCAGTTTGGACTAGTGTGTACGTTTGATAAGCCTGTACGGGATGATGGATGATCCCATAGCCATTGGTGTTTGACACTGATGATTGTATACACGTGGTCATTGGATAAGTTACACTGGACGGACTCGCCGAGAACTCCTAAATTGTATTATACCAATTGTCAGATAGAAGTTCTCTGGCGACATGAGTACCGGGTAGTCCCTAGACCCAAGATCGCCATATTGTCTTGTGTGTGTTCCCGCTGTACTTAGATTACTATCCTACCATGGCTTTAAAGATTCATGCAAACAGGTTTTACTTGGGTACAGTCCCGAAGCAGATGGAGGCGGTGAGCAGTCGAGAGAATTCGTCTCTCCCAGTATAGGGAATTGATGTCGCACGGTGCATAGCTGGTTATGTCCATAAGTCCTTGGCCAAGGCAAATGAGATTTACTGATAAGTGTTATCAGTAGTATCTCGGATGAACATGAGCTTGACGTCAGCATGACTTGTCGAGTTAGTGGGAGTCTGACGGTTTCCACCTCCCAGACCCGGTAAGCGACAGTCTTAGACGAAGAGACTGGACTGTACGGCGATTGTCACTGATAGGCTCTTACAGGGTATGGACGAGCTTATTTGTCGACCTGCTTTTCATTCAATACCTGAGTAGCCGTTATGTACAGCTAGTACCGCTAACGTGCTTATAGGTTAACCCGGTGGGGATTGATCTGAAAGTGTTTCAGATCAATAGGATATGATCCTGACCTACTGCCAGCGTATTGTCGAGTCTTTAGAGTCCTACACAGAGGGTTTTCCCGTTCTAGCAAAATGATGTAGTGCACGTACGATGATGCATGTGGGGTCCAATTAAACATGTGTATGTGCTACTACATGTATTAATCGGACGTTTCATAATACTAGCCGGTTTATGATTGAAGCGGGTCATTAAATCAAGTGTTGATTTAATGATGTTATTTATATATAATAGTGCATATATAAACTATTATT
Organism: Agapanthus africanus; assembly: GCA_030015575.1. Lineage (NCBI taxonomy): Eukaryota > Viridiplantae > Streptophyta > Magnoliopsida > Asparagales > Amaryllidaceae > Agapanthus > Agapanthus africanus. Next base: position 174,691,209 of record JASDDO010000010.1, read on the forward strand.
ATTATGCTATTCTCATTTTCTCTCTTTTATGTTATGTGCATACATGGTTACATATCATGGGCTTTTATATATTTATATGTAATTTACATTTATTTAAATATATTTTTCTCTTTTATTTTTCTTTTTGCATGTCAAGTGATGAGGTGGATGCAAGGTGGCTATCTATCTCATCTCAAAATGACAAGTGGATGAAAAAGAAATTGGATGGTTTTATGAAGAGAAAATGAGAGTATTATCTTGATTCTAACCATACATTTTCTCACTCATCTAAGGCAAAAAGAAATGAGATGAGAAGTAGAAAGCAAACAAAGAGAGGAGAAAGATTGAGAGTTCATATCATTTTCTACATCTCTTTCATCTTCACATTTAGCAAATGAAAGTGAGAGTTTCTTCAATTTGATTGAAGATGAAGCTAGAGCCGGTAGCCTTCGCGTCGATCATTTTCGACGGAGCCGATCGGAGATCATGCACGATCCGGAGCACTTGGAGCTTAGCTAGAGTCTGGATTTCAACCATTGGAGCAAATGAAGTCACTTCAAAGGTAGGATCTTCTCCTTGTTCTATTCTTTTGTGTACAAATTATTGTCTATAGTAGATTCTAGGTTAGGCGGTCTTGTTCGCTCGGATTTTTCAATGTCGTTTTTACGCTACCGCAAAGTTTGATAAAGCCGTCCATCGAGCACGACGACCTTGCAGTAGTATCAGAGCCGTCCATAGACTTTTAACTTGCTTTTTGGTGGCTAATTGATTCCTATAACCATTTTTCAAAATGAATTGTTCACTGTTTTTTAAAACTATTCCAAACCAGTAAATATTTTTGCATATAACTCGTGTCCCGGGGCTCTCGGTTTGGACTGAGAGCCCCGTGGTGGTGCGGGAGCGACGCCAGGGTTGTCCCCGGGGGCTTGGTTAGGCTCTCACACCCGAGATCATCATGAAATGGTCTCGGGTGTGGCGCTAGAACAACAAGCGCGCAGCTACGTGCTTGCTCTCCCAGCAGCCAACCCATGGGCACAATTTTGTGGCCATGGGTTGGAGCTCCCACCCAATGCCCCCCGGGGCCTCATGGGTTGTGCCCGAGGTCCCCACTAATGTCTCGGGTAGTTTTTGTATCGTTTAGGTTTTGATTCATGCAAGAAATGGTGGTGTTTTGGGGTCGGGGCTGATCTTGAATTTCAGTTTTTGGAAATTCGATTTCGGCTTCACGGGTTTTGGAATTCGTTGGCCCTAGGTTCCATATTGATGCGGTTAAAGCGTTTAACCTTATTAATGCGATGGCATATGTGATATGCGGTGTTTAACGCCGCCGAATTGTTGTGATCAATTCGACGGGGTTGCACATGTGAGTGTGATATGTTCTATGTTAAACTTTTTTGGTGTGGATTGGATTGTCACGAAATGAATAGCCCCGTGCTGAATTGTGAAATGTGATGTATTTAATTTCATTCATGTTGTAAACAAATGTATATTTTTATTCGGGGCGAGCGGTCGACATGTGGCCGTCCCTATCGCTTTTTTATATTATTATTTGTCGAGACACGATCAGATTGCGATCGAAGTCACTGTTGTATTAATATAGGATTTAGGATTACCCCACGGTGGAGAGCACTGGAAGCCGGGTTCTGGATTGCAGCGGGTGGTCATCTCAAGGAGTTAAGACCGGGACACTCGTTTCTAGGACTAAGGGGCTACTTGCCGCGCTTGTAGGGGGTTAGGATAGAACCGCGAAGGAGTGCACAAATCATCGGATTCGAGAAAGTGATGGGTGGCCCCATCATGGTGATGATGCTGCATCGCCTCGTTTCTCGGATTAGAGGATGACTTGCTGCACTCGTAAGCGTCTGTTTTTGGCTACACACAAGCTATTCACACGGCCGGGGAATGTCGTGCTTCGTTTGTGGCTCGAACGAGAAGTAGGTTTTCTAGGTGATCGGGCCATTCCAATTCTGTGATGTTGTTTTTACCGCATGATGTAATGTGATTATTTGTGTGTGATGATATATTGATATGTGTGATACACACACACACATTTTGCATCCGTGCTAGCCCTGCCCCTGCTCTGCCGTTAGTTAAGTAATCTAACTGTGCATGACGGGGCCTCATGGTGAATGCGGATGGCCTATATATGCATTCTATTTTTTCCCTTTTCATACTGCTTTCTCTGTATTGTTTGTGTAAGAAGGATAATGTTAGATAATGTGATTATCTAAAAGACGGGATTGCGTTAATAGGATTAATGCAAGATAAACTAAACCTATACGTTGTAGGAACTAATTTTTTCTAAAAAGGGAAATTTTAGTCGATTCTTTTGCTTTGCATCATGGCATTCGGTTAGGAATGTCCTGCACCTCATTCGATGAGGAAAGAACCTTGATCCAGTCACTGGGAGTTCGCTGATGGGTAAAAGTTTATATCACAAAAATTGTTTTTCTAGCCGTATTCTTTTACTTTGCGTCGTGATATTCGATTAGGAATATACTGCACCTCATTCGATGAGGAAAAAGTCTAGATCCCTTCACGGGGATTTCACTCTTGAGCAAAAGTCTACGCGACTATAAACTTTCAAAACCACTCGGTTCCTATGATAAGATCAAGTTTATTACGTTGATGGTTTTATTTAAAATCAGTCGTAGCCCTCTGTCATTTCAGAAAGTAGAGTATTTAGTATTCGTGTTGCGTATGTTGGCTCAGTCAAGGCGTAGTGTACGGTAGCTAAATGGTGGTTCTTGCTTGCATATGATATGATTGGTTAGGACAGTCGCACAACTATGTTATCTCAGTCAAGGGTTTGTGCGGGTGGATCTAAATCAATCACGAAATGACGGGTTGAACTTGACTAGCGGCTTATGATATCTTGGCTCAGTCAAGATCATAAGTTGTTAGGGGTAAAAGCCTATATCGAGAGTTTCAAGAGTTGAAATTTGCAATGTGATTACATAACTTCTATCGATTAGGGTAACATGTTGGCTCAGTCAAGGTTACCACGCCATGATAGTTTGGGTCCCAATTCCTACCGTGAGTAATAGTTACTCCCGGAAGTTTTTCTATTCGAAATCTCGGCTAGTTCTCCTTTTAGGGTTTGAAGGAGGATTCGACGGAATAGTTAGAGCCATCCTGATTAGATAAAAGTACCAATCTAATCAAGGTTAGAGTGCATGCTGAGTGTTTCTTTTCTTTCTCTCTGGCAGCGATCCTGAACTGACCTTAAACTAAAACTCGTTAAACTACATTGAACGACCTTTTTACAAACTCTTAGCTTTGGAATGTCTGGATTGCCCTAATCCACAACAAAGTCGCATATGTCCCCTTGTGCTAACTCCAAAACCCTCTGTATTCGGTACAGAGATCCATATTGCCTGGAAGGCCATCGTATAGTTAGATACGAACTCGATAAAATTGTTTCAGTCCGAGGATAGCCGCTGGTTCTGGATTAGATGAATAGTTCGTTTTTCTATTCCTCCTACCTTATCTCAAGTTCGAGAGCTCCTTACATATAAGGAGAATATATCAGTTACGCTTATTGGATAGTCTTTTTCTGATCCCAAAGCGGGTGCTAAAGGAATAGAAAGAAGAAAGCCAACTAGCATAAGTTAGGTATACATAAAGGTAAGATGGAGAGACCTCAAAAGGGGTTAAAGTGTGAGGAAAGGAAATTGCGACTGTTGTCATGAACCTGGGCAATGGAAAAGGCAATACTATGAATATCCAACTAACCCCGCTGAAACATTTTTTATGTTTCGGATTTCCTGTGTGTGTCTGTATCTTGGAAAACTGTTTCTCAATAAATTCTAACTCCTGGGTATATAGGTATCAGATAAGAATCCTACATCTGCAGGGTGTTACAGATGCTGAGAAAGAATAGAGAATTGAGAATGGATGATTTTATCCTTTATGTCGGTTTTCGGAACAATTGTTGCTATTGAGGAAAATCATCAGGTTTTTCCTAAACGGAAAACTTTTGCTTTCTATTAACCAAAAGAATGTTTTCAATTAACAGCACATGGAAATTGAGATAGTGAATTCAAGGGACTTATACATATTGATGTATGTTGTCCGATGTCTATATGGACATGGGGTTGGTAGTAGATATTCCGTATTGAGAATGTGATTATCTCTCAGATCGCTCATACGCGGGTACACTCCATGATGAGTAATGTTGAGTTACCTTCTTCAATTTTGGAGATGCACTAAAGATAGATTCATATCAATTGATACTGGTTCCACCTAAACAAGTGCCTTTTTTCAATATGTGATATAGAATGGTGTTCATCTTAAAGTTGTTAAGATATGGGGTTATTCGGTTGTGTTTAAAACGATAATCTAGATAGACTCGAAGAACGTTTCGATAATACCAGTCTGCGGGTTATCCCAAGATTTCGCGAGAGATAGCTTCTACCTTTTTCAGGTTCAAAAGTTTTTTGTTTTTAACTCGCTACCTCCTTACTAAAGGAATTTCTTGGAAAAAAAATTAGTGAGAGTATGGTAGAACTAGAAGTGATTCCAGAACTACAAACGATTACTGAAAGTTTAGTGGAACCTGATGATCAAATTGACCGTGGCAGACCATAGCTACTCCGCAGATTTAGTAGGTGACCTCATCTACCCGAGAGATACTTCGATTTCTCATAGACGGTAACAATGAGGCTTGTGTCATGTGATGATGACCTTACTAGTTATCAGCAGTCCATAGAAAATGGTGATTTCCAACTGATGGCTGGATGCCAAGATTATCCATGTTGGACTCCATACTCTATAACAAATTATAGACTTTGTTGTATGCTCCTGAAATGGGTAAAACCCATAAGGAGCAAGAAGATCTTTCGAGATCAGTGGAAATAGAAAGGTATTAACCTAATAAGACCAGACTTGTAGTTAACATGTATTCATCAATTACCCGATGTGGATTATAATGATACTGTTACTTCATTGTCTGTGCTGAAGTCCATACGGATATAATTTGCCACTGTTGTTTTCATGACTTTGATATCTTGTATAAGGATGACTATAATGTTTTTCTAAATTGGATTTAGAAGTGTACGAATATATGACTCTACCACAGGATTGTCTTAGTCAGTTGGAGCAGCGGATAGTGTGCAAGTTGCTTAAGTATGTTTGTAGACTAAAGCAGACGTAGCGGAGATGGGTCATCTGTTTTGATGTTATGGTCAAAGTGTTTGACTTTATCAAAATTAGAGATGAACCAGGTATTTGTAAAAAGAATGTAGGGAGTATTGTCAGGTTCCTCATATAGATGTGGATGACATGCTCTTGATAGAAAGTGATGTTTTTATCCTACGATTTGGTCAAACATTGGTTGTCATTGTTTCTCCTTTATGGATTAAATATATATCATTGATTCTGGTGACTAGGTCTATAGATTTAGATCTAGTATGGGTTTTGGGATTGTCCCAATTCAGGTATCTTAAAACCGTTCTAAAATGGTTTAGAATGGAAGACTCCTAATGAGGTAATGTACCCGCAGGTAATGGGGTCACTCTCTCTACTAATGTCTTTCGGGACTGATGAAGAGAGGGACCTGCATGAATGACATTCAACATGTTTCGGCAGTGAGGTCAATCATGCGATGTTATATACCAGACCAGATATAGCTTTTACACATGGTGTAGTAAGTTGATATTAATCCAATCCTGGAGAAACATACGAAGAAGTGAAGAACATATGAAATGTTCTTGGTATATGGTAATGGCAGACTCCTTCTAGATAGGATTACCGATTCCAGCTTTCGTGGTGAAATGGGTGACAAAGTATATGTCGCGAGTCATTAGTTTACCCTCTTATGAGGAATAGTGTATTGGAAGAGTTCCAAGTGGGATACTGAGGTAGTCAAGGCGCGGGATGCTGATTTTGAATCAGCAGAGGATACATCCTGAGTTTTTGTTTGGATAAATACGTTCATTTATGAACATGGTCCCATCAGCTATCCAAACAAAGTTCTAAGGTAGGTATCGCTCATTTTGGGAGATAGTTGATCTCCGCGAAATTGAGATTTAGAGGGGTACAGATAGAAACGTTGCAGCGGATCCACTCATTGAGGCTATTTCTCGAACACAGTTTACAAAACTATTAGTACAGAAGTTGGGTATGCAGTAGCACATGAGATGTGTGTATATGATACCGCAATAATAGCCTTAAGTGCAAGTGGGATATTTTTGGATATAGGTGCCCTCAAGGTAATTATCGTAGTTGCAGGAATGCAATTACTGAATTCAAGGAGGGCCTATACCAAGAACAGTCTTGCTCTAGATTATAGTATGCTATCTGGTTTGTATTTATCATTCATAAGTATACGTTTTACTTGCTGTAACATATCACTACTACATGATGATAAAGCCCATAGGATCTTTACTTGACTACCAGGATTATGATATGGATCATACTAGTGGGGCCTGGGTAGTCTATAAGCAAATCCTTAAAAGACCTTAGTCGTAAGAGTATCAAGATTGGGCATCGGTACTCTACTTTAAACTAGTGTATACATTTCATGCCTGTATGAGCCGATGGCTGATCACATAGCCATTGGTGTTTGACACCGATGATTGTGTACATGTGCTCATTGGATGAGTTACACTGGACGGACTCGTCGAGTACTCTGAGATGGTATTATATTAATCGTCAGATAGCAGTTCTATGGTGACATGAGTACATAGTAGTCACTAGACCCAAGATCGCCATACTGTCTTATATGTGTTCCCATTGTACTTAGATTACTACCTTACCACATCTTTAAAGAGTCGTGCAAACAGGTTTTAGTTGGGTAAAGTCCCGAAGCACAAGGAGGCAGTGAGCGGTCGAGGGAATTTGTCTCTCCCGGTATAGAGAGTTGATGTCGCACTGTGCACAGCCGACTATGACCATAAGTCCTTGGCCAAGGCAAATGAGATTTACTGATAAGTGTTATCAGTAGTTTCTTGGATGGACATGAGCTGAAATCAACACGACTTGTCGGGTTAGTGGGAGTCTGACGGTTTCTACGTTCCAAACCTGGTATGCAACATTCATAGACAAAAAGACCGGACTATACGGTGAATGTTACTGATAGGCTCTAGCAGGGTACGGACGAGCTTGCTTGTCGACCGGCTTTTCGTTCAATGCCTAGGTAGCTATTATGTTCAGCTAGTACCGCTAACGTGCTTGTAGGTTAACCCGGTAGGGGATTGATATGAAAGTGTTTCAGATCAATCGGATACGATCCTAACCTACTGCCAACGTATTGTCGAGCCTTTAGAGTCCTACACAAAGGGATTTTCCGTTCTAGCAAAATGATGTAGTGCATGTACAGCGATGCGTGCAGGGTCCAATTAAACATGTGTATGTGATACTATATGTATTAATCGGATGGATCATAATACTAGCCGGTTCATGATTGAATCGGGTCATTAAATGAAGTGTTGATTTAATGATGTTATTTATATATGATAATGCATATAAACTAGTATTATTGTGTTATTCTCATTTTCTCTCTTTTATGTTATGTGCATACATGGTTACATGCCATGAGCTTTTATATAATTATATGTATTTTACATATATTTAAATATCTTTTTCTCTTTTATTTTTCTTTTTGCATGTCAAGTGATGAGGTGGATGCAAGGTGGCTATTGTTTCCCCCAATCAGAGCAAAGCTCTGTTCAAATTTCAAATTTTGAAATGAAGCAACGCTTCATAGCAGCGCCAGGTGCGCTGCGCCTTAAGTAGCGCACACGTGTTTTACACGTGTGTGCTAGCGCTAAGAGCACTGCACTATAAGCAGCGCACCACGTGCAAAGCACGTGTGCAATAGCGCTGCACGTGTAAAGCACGTGTGCGCTAGCGCTGCACTTTAAGCAGCGCACCACGTGCAAAGCACAGGTGCGCTAGCGCTGGAACTAAAAGCTCCCCACCGTCAGATCAAAGAACTAATAAAGATGATAAATCATCAATTAACCAGAATAAAATTCTGTTATGGAGAGATTTCTCAAAATCTTTCCAAATAAAAAGATTGTGCTCTGTAAATCAGAGCACCGTTGGATCAATGATCCAAAGGTAATTAAAAATCACTAAAATACAGAATAAATTCTGTGTGGGAAAAGATTTCCCAATCTCGTTAAAAACAAGAAAATTGCCTTCTGTAAATCAGAAGCCCTTAGATCAATGATCCAACTGTGGGGAAATCCCCAAATCAATTGGAGACAAGATCTCTTTAACTGGTTGAACAAATCAGCTCGCCCTATATAAAGGCTCTAAGACTTCAAGTCTGGAGATATAGACAAAAGAGAGAAAACGATTAAAAAACAGATAAAAAAGAGAAACAGAAAGAGGAACTCCCCCAAAACTTTGAGAAAGAAGAGCAAAGCTCTCGGTAGAAGAACTTTTCTTCAACGTAAAAAGAACAGAATGACGAAATCGTCTCATATAAAAAGAAGAATTCACTTCTTTCTTTAAGATCATAGATTTACAAGACCAAGGTCTTTCACAAAAAGATCAAAAGATCTCATCATAAAGTAAGAAGAAGAACATAATTCTTCTCACAGATCATAGATCTATAAGACTAAAGTCTTTTACAAAAAGAGATCATGAACATCTCATCATAAAAAAGGGTGAGACTAATTCAATTCTCTTAGGATCACAGATCCATAAAGGCAAAGCCTTTCACCAGAATAAGAGATTGAAACATCTCCTATAAAAGTAAGAACTTTGTTCATAGAACATTGAGACAAAGTCCCGTATAAACGAGAATTTATTTCTCAGATCATAAAGCTGATCAGATAGCGCTTTGCGCTCATAAATTAGCGTTTTGTGCTCATGAACTGGCGCTCAGCGCCAAGCGCACCACGTGCTCCTCACATGTGCGCTACATAATAAATTAGAGTATTGCGCTCATGGACTAGCGCTCAGCGCCAAGCGCACCGCGTGCTCCTCACGTGTGTGCCACTTAATAAATAGCGCATTGTGCTCATAAACTGGCACAATGCGCCTATTATCTGGCGCTCAGCGCCAAGCGCGCCACGTGCTCCTCACGTGTGCGCTACTCAGCAGAAGCGCTCTGCGCTCTTTGACTGGCCCAAAGGGCCAAGCGCGCCACGTGCTCCTCACGTATGCGCTAAAAGAACATAAATTGTTCGGTGAATAAAGCCTTAGAGCTATGATAAATGCTCAACATTCAATAAAAGACAAAAATATTGTCAGAACTCAAATCAATGCCCAGCATTGTCAAATGTTTAACATTTTAACTGAGTGGGCCAAGCCCAAGTTGGCCATAAACCCCCCATTCAGATTAATTGAGCCCATATGCTCATAAATCTTTGATCTTAGTCCCAACTTGGACTACAGATCCCAACCAATATTGGTTCAAGGGTACATCTCTTCACTACTTTGATATTTGTCGTTGTAATCCTTCAACGTTTTCAGAGAGATGACGGGTCTCGATAACCAATCATTCCATGGACTGTGGGGTCCTTAAACACATGGACTATGATGTCCTTAAACTTTATAGACTATGACGTCTTTAAACTATGGACTGTGGGGTCCTTAAACCATGGACTATGATGTCCTTGACCTTGGACTGTGGGGTCCTTAAGCCCATGGACTATGATGTCCTTCACCTTGGACTGTGGGGTCCTTAAGCCCATAGACTATGATGTCCTTAACCTTAGACTGTGGGGTCCTTAAACTCATGGACTATGATGTCCTTAAACTTTATAGACTATGACGTCTTTAAACTATGGACTGTGGGGTCCTTATGCCCATAGACTATGATGTCCTTAACCTTAGACTGTGGGGTCCTTAAGCGCATGGACTATGATGTCCTTAACCTTGGATTGTGTGGTCCTTAAAACCATGGACTATGATGTCCTTAACCTTGGACTGTGGGGTCCTTAAGCCCATGGACCGTAATGTCCTTAACCTTGGACCGTAATGTCCTTAAACTAATGGACTGCAATGCCCCTAAACTAAATAATAGAGCCCAAATTCTCTTTTGTTGGATCTAAACGATCTCGTTAAGTTGATCTTAGTCTAAAATTAGACTAACGTATCTTTAACAAACGTTTAAGTTGATCTTAGTCTCAAATGAGACTAACGTATCCTTAAACCCAACCCCAAACCCAAAACTAAGAAGATACGGATTTGGACTAATCCACGCCATACGGGCGACAACATAAATTAGTCTTCGTATACAATCCACGGGCAACCAAAAACAAAACAAACACCCACGACACGAAGTGACCATCTGGAGAAGGAGAAAGTGGTTACCGCGATGCGGTAGCATAATTAACTGCAGGAGCTTGCGCCTGCAGGGAAGAGCGTCCCCACAATCAAAAACCCCTCAACGAGGGGGAATCTGACCAAGTCTGCTAGATCGGTCGCATCCGTTTAAACCTTCGATACATGGTGTCATAAATCAACTTGGCATCTTCGGAGAGGGGGACGAATAGCACCAAATAGCATTTGCCCCCTGAATTCAGGCCCAAACGTCCCAACGTCCAGGTCGCGCGTTCCGGCGGGGAACAGATTCTGGCACGCCCGGTGGGACCTTTTCCTCTTTCCACTCCACACTTCGTGTGTATTGTTCGCGAACGAATCGCGGTTTGATATGGTTGCCCTTGGGTTCGAGGTACTAAGATTTGGTTTTGCTCCCGTGCAGAAAGAAGAACATCAATGGCCTCCAACTGCTCCAACTGCAACTCCCGTTCCGCCTCATCCGGATGAGTAACCTACGGGCCCCAAGCGGCCTCCCTGTTCAAGATGCCAGCGGAGCAGGTAACTCAGGCCACCACTGGGCTATTCTTCGGGACCATGCTCCCACCGATGAGCTTCAACGCCCCTGTACCATTGCAAGAAGCTAAGAAGAAGTCGGTCTTTGATCGGCTTGCTACTACTGCGGCCCCTCTCAACGGGTCGTCCAAGTCCACTGCTTCAGTTTTCAACCGACTGGGCCAAAGCTCCAACGGGCCCGTGAAGAAACCCGCAATACTAGAAGGCGTTATCCCGAAGCGAATAGCCATTCCTACTCCTGAAGTCACCAACCAAGGCGGCTTCTCCGGCTAAGGGGTCGTTCTTCACAAGACTGGCCGTTTCAGCTCCCACTCTGGGTGAAGTAACCAAGGCCGCTTCCCCTGCATGAAAATCAGCCTTTTCAAGATTGGCCATTCCCTCTCAGCGAGCATCTGTCTTTCATAGGCTGGCGCCAATAGCAGACTCTCATCAGAACAGGGGGCATGGAAAAGCTGATCCAATAGCGGAGGTGATCCCGGCCGCACGACATGCTCGATGTCGCCATTGGCGCCGAGTGAGGAAAGATGAGGGCAATTCCCCTTCTGGACTGACTCCGCCAGCTCCAATGGTGGAAGTTGATGCTGCTGTTCCAACTGGGAATATCTTTGAACTACTTAACAGGGTGCGCAGGAATTCGCCAACTACTGTGCTGAAAAGATCTCCTCCACCTATGGAGAATGCCAGAAAGGTGAAACTTGAACAGCCCCCTCAACGGCTGTCCTCTAAAATTTACAAGGTCTGGCGACAAGTCCATGACTCCGTGATAGATCAAGACTATCCTCGCCGACAGAAAAAGGTGAAAGTTCAGCGAGAAGAGGACCATCCTGTCAAGCCACAAAAGGTGTCATCTACTTGCGTGCCCGCTGCAACGGCTTCCTCAACTTCGACCGCCCACAAAAGAAGGAGGCCGGAGAAGATCCCTGCGTCTTTGGAAAATTGCAAAGACACTGAATCTAAATGCCCTAAGTCCGGGGGCATGGTGGCGCACACCATCTATATGGCATCCTGAAAAGAGGATAGCCGTATCTCCACAGGTCATCGACCGCTTACGCGATCAGTGACTAAGGTTCAGGAGCAACAACAACAAAAGCTCCAAGAGATGCTAACAGCTATGGCCGCACTTACGGGACCGAAAGCAAGCCCAGAGACATCCTCGGAGCAGCGCCCTGAGTAGGAAACTGATGCCGAATTCCTTCGAAGAATGCTTGAGAAGAAGGACAAAGAAGCCGCATAACAAGCAGCCAATATAAAACAAATGGCCCTTCTATTCCAAGATATGGTTGGCATGATGATCCAGCCGGACCCTCCAGCCGAAGATCCTCCAGAAATAATTGAAGATGATAGAGGAGAAACATCAAATCCTCTGCCAGCTCTGTCAGCAGCCAAGGAGGAGATCATCTCTAAAGCCATGCTCGATGATTATATAGCTCAACAAATACGAGCTCATCAAGCGAATGAAGCGGCTGGCCAAGTCGTTAGAACTGGACGGCCCTATCCGGGTTGGTACGATCAAATAAGGTACCCGCCAGGATACACGATTCCTAAATTCCATGTGTACAAGGTGTTGGAGATAGTGCCCTCAAAGTCAATTATTGGATCACAGGCACGTGATTGATTGAGGGAGGACCTATCCCGGTAGGACAGTCTTACTCGAGATGATAGTATGCTATCTGGTTTATCTTTATCATCGTGTACTGCTTTAGGTGACCTAACAGGTCGCTATTACACGTTGGTAGAGCCCCTAGGATTCTTGCTTGACTGCCAGCAGTATGAGGGCGATCATATACGTGGGAGCTGGTAGTCTATAAGCACATCCTTAAAAGGTCCCTAGTCGTGGGAGTTTCGAGACAGGGCATCGATACTCCAGAGTAGACTAGTGTATACAGTCGAGACCCCGACGAGGGGCGGTGGCCGGTCTCACAAGCCACTGGTGTCAGTTGGTTCACCTAAGATGTATACAGGTGCTCATTGGGTTATGAGTACACCGGACATGACTCGACGGGAACATGCTAGTTGGTCTTATACCTGACGTCAGATGGAAGTTCCCTGGTGACATGTGTACAGGTTAGTTCATCGACCTAGGGATCGTCATTTGTCTCGTGTGAGTTCCTACTGTACTTTGATTACTACCCTACCACGCTCAAAGGAGACGTGCAAACAGGTTTTAGTTGGGTACAGTCCCGAGCCACATGGAGGCAGTGAGCGGATCTTCAGGGGTTCGTCTCTCCCGGTATTGGGGGTGAGGTCGCGCTGTGTCTAGGAGAGCCATTACACGAAGCCCTCGGCCGAGGCAGGAGATTTACTGGTAGGTATTCCAGTAGTATCTCACGGTGTTCTGGGCTACACTCCGACACGACTTGTACAGCTTTTGGGGGTCTGACTTTTACCAACCCCCTAGGCCCGCCATGCGATGCTCATAGACGAACGGACCGGACTGTACGGATATTGTCACTGACAGGCTCAGTAGGGTGTCAGGCTGGGTTCGCTCACAGACGTCCCTTTCGGTCAATAGCTGGTGGCCCGTCACGTATGGCTAATACCTCTGACGTGCTAGTGGTTGAATCCACAGCCATAGTATTGACGAGTCTTTAGAGTCCCCCACATTCAGTTACTCAAGTTTCGGGCGAAACGCTGTAGAGGCCGTATGGAGATATGGCAAGGTCCGATCAGATACGTGCGGTATTGCACGGATCAGGATCGGACAGTTAGTACTAGAGGCCGTATGGGTATATATAAGGGTTCGATCAGATACGTGCGGTATTGCGCGGATCAGGATCGGACGGATAATACAAGCCGGCTTTGGTTTAAGCCGGATCCTAGTATAGTACAGTGTAGATTTTGTCTCATTGCATTTGTATTCGGTTGGAATACAGATGCGGGTGTGTATACACAGTATCGGGGTTTTCCTGTAATTTATTACGGGACCAGTTTTCTGGTGTTGCCAGTTTGCTTTCCGTTTCGGCCATTTTCATTTGTATCTTTCAATGGCCGAAGATTGGTGGAGGAGGGCTTATTTGCATTTGTGCAAATAAGCATTTTGGAGGGTTGTCTTTGCACATTGTGGTGTCATAATGGTTGAACCATGACCTTGACTTCTTCATGATGGCTTGACTTTTTGAAGTCATCATGCTTGATGATGGTGGCTTGACCTTTTGGAATGATTGGTTGGTTGAGTGTTGGTTATTCCTTGTGATGATTTCTTCTTATCATCTTGTTTTTCCCTCTCTTGGATTATGAGAGACCCTCATTGCTTTGTTACACACTCACTCTCATTCTCTCTCTTCCCTCACTTTGCATGGCCGGCCACATTGGGGAGGGGCTGCCCATTTCATTTGGTGTGGGGTTTTTGTGCTTTTGATTTGGCAAAAATCCCACAAGATCAATCTCCAAAACTCCATTCCTCTACCATCTCAAAAGGCAACTCCATGAACCCCAAAATGAGACATGGTTCTACACTATGTTCTACAGCAAATCTTGGGCACGTCGACTCGCCAGCTTCGTGCCCGAGTTGCCTCGGTATAGAGGTGGGAGCCCGTAAAAGAAGCCGGCGACGTGGTGCTTTTCCGGGGAGGAGGTGGAGACCGGACATTCCGCGGGAGATCGGGACGACGGCGAGAAGACCGGAGGACACAGATCGCTCGGTATATCTCTCTTCCCCATCTTATAGTTAGCGAGGACTAGTTAATGGCACGATCCGGGTTTTTAGTGCGCGGTGGTGCCGGTTCAAGAAAATTAAAGTTAGCCATCGCTTCCGCATTTGGCCTCGGGATGGAGGCCGGGGCGCCGCCGTGCACTTACACAAGGGGACAGGCAATCCCCATCAACATGTCGCTCAGTTCAGGGCTCTCTGCGGCAACACTGGAGGGAATGATAAGCTACTGCTTTGCCAATTCGTCGGCAGCTTGGCGGAGACTGTGTTTGAATGGTACTCAGAGCTTCCCAGCGACTCCGTCAAAACTTTTACGGAGATGGTGTTGCTATTCACCCAACGTTTCGTGAGTGCTAGCGAACGTACCCTAATCACGGCATTGATAAATGCCAGGGTGAAGCCTGGAGAAACAAGGGTTCAGTATGCAATACGGTGGCGGAATCTATGGTCGAAGTGCGAGCAGCGCATTGAAGAAGCGCCTGCGGTAGGCATGTTCGTAGGGACCTTCGACCCTCAGGCGACCATTTCACAATTCATGATGTTTTTCAAGCCGACCACTTTCCACGCCTTAATTGACAAACTGTCCCAAATGGACCAGATGGGTCATAGACCATCTTCTTCAAAGCTGGAATCTCTAAATGAGAAAGGGAAAGCGACCTTCGTCGCCAATGCTCAACAACAACCCAGTGGTCCAAAACTAACTGATCGCCAAGACGAGAGAAGGTGATTCTATAATGAGAAAATGAAGCGCCCTTATTCGTTTCCCCGGGACAAAATGAGGAGATTGTTCGAGCTGGTGGTGCGCAACAGGCTCATCAACTTGCCGGATCCAAAACGCCCATTGCAACCCGGTGAGGCTAATAATCCTAATTATTGCCCCTATCACCAAGCGATAGGCCATCCAATCGAAGATTGTTTCGTCTTCAAAGGGTGGATTGAGAATCAATACCAACAGGGAAAATTCGCATTGTCCGAGAATTGGAAAATAAACCCACCCCAGCCGCACGCTCTCAAAAAGGCGGACACACAAGGGGCATCATGCTCTTTTATAGAAGAAGCTCTATGGAAGGTCGTTCTTTCAGCCAAAATGAAAAGAATGCTGAAGGATCTCCAGACATGCCCGGCGATCAAATGGAAAAATCTGCGGGAACCCGTTAGTGAGCTGCTGTCTGAAGAAAGGGTGGCCACACTAAAAGACGTGCTTATGCAGCATAAAGATTGCTTCGCATGGAACTATTCCGAAATGCCAGGATTAGATCCAGGGATTACTGTTCACAAATTGGCGATATCCTTAGACGTCAAGCCAATTAAACAAGCACCGAGAAGAATGCGGCTCGAGCTTGAGATGAGCATTAATGCCGAGGTCAAGAAACTAATCGACTCCGGCTTCATCTAAGAAGTTCAGTATCCTGATTGGATCGACAACATCGTCCCAGTGATGAAGAAAAATGGGACGGTGCGCATCTGTGTGGATTTGCGGGATCTCAATAAAGCCTGCCCGAAGGAAGATTTCCCAGTACCGGCCACCGAGCTGATGATAGACAATACGTCCACTCACGAAGTTTTCTCTTTCATGGACGGCTCATCAGGATATAATCAGATAAAGACGCATCCCAAAGACCAGAAGCACACCGCTTTCCGGACACCTTTGGGTATATTCTGCTACAAGGTAATATTCCGGACCAGAAGCACACCGCTTTCCGGAACCCTTTGGGTATATTCTGCACCGAGAAGAATGCGGCTCGAGCTTGAGATGAGCATTAATGCCGAGGTCAAGAAACTAATCGACTCCGGCTTCATCTAAGAAGTTCAGTATCCTGATTGGATCGCCAACATCGTCCCAGTGATGAAGAAAAATGGGACGGTGCGCATCTGTGTGGACTTTCGGGATCTCAATAAAGCCTGCCCAAAGGACGATTTCCCAGTACCGGTCACCGAGCTGATGATAGACAATATGTCCACTCACGAAGTTTTCTCTTTCATGGACGGCTCATCAGGATATAATCAGATAAAGATGCATCCCAAAGACCAGAAGCACACCGCTTTCCGGACCCCTTTGGGTATATTCTGCTACAAGGTAATATTCCGGACCAGAAGCACACCGCTTTCCGGACCCCTTTGGGTATATTCTGCACCGAGAAGAATGCGGCTCGAGCTTGAGATGAGCATTAATGCCGAGGTCAAGAAACTAATCGACTCCGGCTTCATCTAAGAAGTTCAGTATCCTGATTGGATC
This sequence comes from Agapanthus africanus, assembly GCA_030015575.1. Classification (NCBI taxonomy): domain Eukaryota; kingdom Viridiplantae; phylum Streptophyta; class Magnoliopsida; order Asparagales; family Amaryllidaceae; genus Agapanthus; species Agapanthus africanus. The sequence goes on from JASDDO010000010.1 coordinate 174,707,867, forward strand.
GCCAACATCGTCCCAGTGATGAAGAAAACTGGGACGGTGTGCATCTGTGTGGACTTCCGGGATCTCAATAAAGCCTGCCCGAAGGACGATTTCCCAGTACCGGTCACCGAGCTGATGATAGACAATACGTCCAATCACGAAGTTTTCTCTTTCATGGACGGCACATCAGGATATAATCAGATAAAGATGCATCCCAAAGACCAGAAGCACACCGCTTTCCGGACCCCTTTGGGTATATTCTGCTACAAGGTAATGCCTTTCGGTCTAAAGAACGCCGGTGTCACCTATCAGAGGGCCATGACAAAGATCTTCGATGACCTCATATATGAAATCGTCGAATGCTATATCGACGACCTCGTGGTTAAAAGCAAATCATACGAGGAGCATTTAGAGCATCTGAAGACCGCATTTCGACGCCTTCGTAAATACAACTTGAAGATGAACCCTCTAAATGCGCGTTCGGAGTCTTTTCAGGAAAATTCCTGGGGTTAATTGTCCGACACAGAGGCATCGAAATAGATCCGTCAAAGATCAAAGCAATTATGGAGATGCCCCCGCCAAGGATTCTCAAGCAATTGCGGTCTCTCCAAGAAAAGCTCGCGTATATTCGGCGATTTATAGCCAATCTCTCCGGCAAGTGCCGCCCCTACAGTCACTTGATGAAAAAGGGGACCCCGTTCGTCTGGGATCACAAATGCCAAAGCGCGCTGGACGAAATCAAGCAGTACCTACAGAATCCGCCAGTACTGGCCGCTCCAGTCAAGGGAAAGCCTCTCATTCTGTATACAACCGCCCTTGAAGGTTCCTTAGGCGCATTATGGGCACAAAAGAACGACCAAGGGAAAGAGAGAGCGCTCTACTATTTGAGTCGAGTTTTGCTGGGGGCAGAAAGCAATTATTCTCCCATCGAAAAACGCTGCCTGGCATTGCTCTTCACGATAACGAAGCTCAAACACTATGCATTGGCGCATGAAGTCCGTCTCATATTGAAGGTGGATCCTCTTAAATATTTGATGTCAAAGGTCATATTGACAGGGCGGCTCGCTAAATGGGCCTTGCTCTTGATAGAGTTCTCAATAACTTATCAGCCTCTTAAGGCAGTGAAAAGCCAGGCCATCGCCGAATTCCTCGCCGAACATCCGATACCGGTCGATTCTCCCTTGAATTACGAATTGCCAGATGAACACGCGTTTGACACGGTCGACGGAAGTGATACCCGATGGGAACTTTACTTCGATGGAGCGTCCTCCATGAAAAAGCGCAAACAAAGCACCCCCATAATCAAATCAGGGGTAGGCCTCATCTTCGTAACTCCACAAGGAGGGATAATGCGCTTTGCCTTCTCGTTAACAGAGCCGAGGACAAATAATGAAGCCGAGTATGAAGCTTTGATAGCAGGTCTTGTTCATATCAGATTTTTGCATTTTCACACCGCCCAATTTTTGTCACATTGCATATCGGTAGATACTCTTGAGCCGTGATTGCTAGTCAATTGCAGGATACAGGTTCTCGGTTCTAAAATGGTGAAATTCATGAAAAACACGACAAAATCCGGGTTCCTGCTAACCACTGAGAAAACACGGTCTCCGCTCGTCATCCGTATGTTGCCAGATACCAGTTTAGGAAGACAAAATGTCAAATCAATGTCGCTTTCATGCACAAGGCTTAATGGCAGCACAAGATCCAAGAAATCTACGCGGAGCTCGAGGCAATCATGACAAAAACATCCACAAAAAGTCCACTTTTCCCTCAACAGAAATTCTGGAAAATTCGTGAAGAAATTGTGAGAAAGCATGTATGCCAGATTAAAGGGTATATCAAATCAGGGTACCACAAAAAAGCACTAGGCCCAACTCCACTATTAGGCCGCGGAACCGCGGCCTAAGCATGCTTAGGCCGCGGATCCGCGGCCTTATGATGGCGGCAGATAGAGAGCTTTGGGGGGTATTTTGGTATTTTTTGTGGGGTTCTGGTGGTTGCCCTAGGTTTTCATTTTTTGGCCTATAAATAGCCCAGAACTTTGTGAAGGAAAGGGTCCATTCTTGTATTTTCATTTTGCTAAGTTTAGTGTGTTTCTTCTTCCTCTTCTCACCTCTTCTCCATTGAAACTTGTAGTGAGCTTATGAGTGAAGAGTGATGAATAAAGAATAACCATTTATTATCATGCTTGTCTCTTTATCTTGTTCATTATTGTAATTTTAATTTGTTAAGTAGTTGTTGTTATTTCCTTGTTGTTTCTTTCTTCTCTCTTTTTCTTTATCCTTAATTCGACAATGATGCTTACGCTCGATCCTCGCCAAGGTGAGGTCGCAAATAGCTAGTCGTATTCTCCTAATCTCCTTCTTTCTATCTTCCTCTTTTGTTTTGTTTCATTTTTCCGTATCATGATATGTGAGTAGTTCATACTTGTTAGGGTAGGATAAGGGAAGTTTGAGAGAAGGAAATCTCTCTCACTCTTTCCTTGCCCAACAGCTTAAATCGACTCCCGTTAATTGAACCACAATCCGCTACTTACGGCACCCTATCCTACATGATAGCGGCGATTCCGTAGTGAGACCTGTTGTGGTTGAATTAACCGGAGGTTATGGCTAAGAGCCAAGAACGGACGGACAAGCACCAAACGGATGACTTATGCGTTGGAAAGCCTAGCTTATACTCGCAAAGTCCTTCCTAGTCGTGCTAATCCCCGTTGTTGCCGATTACCGTAACACCGATATTAAGAGGGGCAACGAAAGATGTGAAGACTCTTAACTCAAACTAACCTATTCCTAACCCTAACAAGCTCGCTTTAAATATCAACTCAACACTTAGATAACCACAACAAAATCTGAACTTTCGGACTTAACTCGTTAAAACACATTGAAAAAGACTCCCATCTCCCTGCGGACGACACGTACTCAACCGGCTAGCTACAAGCAAAACCGTCTTTATTGCAGTATTTAAACTAAAACTTGAACACGCACGTACTCTATCAATCAAATGGCGCCGTTGCCGGGGAGACGGTAGTTTATTTCCTTGTGTAATTTCGGGTTAATTTGTGAATATAGAAACAACCAAAAAACAACAAAAAAAAACATACTTTGTAAAAAAATCATCTTGTTATTTTTGATTAGCTTTTGTGCAAGTGTGCAGGAAAATACAAGGTTCGAGTTCCGTGGCCAAGACGTTGAAAATACGGAGTTCAAGTACAGTGCCAAAGATGTGGGAAGATAGACCCACATTTCGCGGCTACACCGCGACGGACCAAAACAGAACAAACGGTCTACTGTCAAGATCTGGAGAAAGTACACTGAGACAATAAAAATTCAGAAGATCCATACAAGCAGAGGACACCAACAGGAGGCCACAACAGAAAAACGGAGCCCCAACTCCTTCACCTTGCCGCGGAACCACGACATATGCTGGCTTAGGCCGCGGATCCGCGGCCATCTGGTGGCTTCAGAGCCCCAAAATCTCTCTGTAAGTCTATCTCTCCTTCTCCACTCCTCTGGACTCCACTGAACTGTGTTTTCTGCAGCCTTCTTTGCGCAAATTCTTCTCCCCCTTAAAATAAACTGTTCTTGTGCAGGATTCTTTGCGCCGCAAATAAAAAAATTGTTTGCAGTTGATTTGTTACTGCTTTGCATTTCTTTAATACGGACTTAAGGGGCTTGAAACCAATCCAGATTGGGTGGGGATTTCATCACCCTTCCCAGGACCCCAAAAATCACTAAAGCATATGCATTGTCCATTGTAAATTAAAAAATACTTGACTTCAGCCCTAAGGACTTCGCGCTCATTAGGAGAAGATAAACCGTGTTTAGAACCTCGCTTAACCGTATATTGTTTACGGGGTGTCTAGGAAAGTGTTAAAGGCGCAACCGCCGAAAGAGAAAGGGTTATTTAATTAAGGAACTTCGCGAAAGCGTTGGACAACCTCCGCTTATCTCTGCACTTACCTGGCCTCGTGATCAGTGTATTTTTAAGCCCGTTTCTCGACACTGTTTAACTTCGACAATCAAGTTCAGGAGCAGGTCTAGTAGACCTAGGTTACCCTAGATCTAGGTGTGATTGTGCATATCTTGTTTGTGATTGCTTAAGCCGTATTTCCGTACATATTTCTGTAAATCTCTTTCTAAAAAAAAAAAAGAAAAAATTAAAAAGTTTTACAAAAACTTGCCCTTTGTCGCGAAATCCATTTTTTCACCCACCACCCATCGCCTTTCTTCATTGACGTTTTCTTACCCTCATCTTCTCCGCTTTGACTATACTAAACTCGTTTAGTGTATGTCCGCTTGGACTCGGGACACTAGCGCCCGTCTAGTCCGCGTTACGTTAGTCGCTACCGACTACGCGATCGACTCTGAAGTCGATACTCCGTCCACTCCTCTTTCACCCCTTCCTTTGCCGGCCAACTCCGACGTTGACCGGAATTCTGTTCATACATCTTCACCTTCACCTTCACCTTCACCAACCTCTTCTTCCGCGATGTCGGGATTTAATCCGAACATCTCTTTGACCACCGCTGGATTGGCTCCACCTCCTGCGGAGACCAATATCCCACCACCTCCGCCTGTTGTAGCGCCGCAGCGAATTGCGCTGTAGGATCGTTTCTACCCCACCCGTTCTGCACTTCCCACCTGCCTTTCTCTTCCTCCGGCTAATGGGGACAACTTTGAAATTAAGCCCCATTTCATCAACATGCTTCTACGTTTTCATGGGCTTGAATCTGAAGATGCCTATATCTTCATCAATAAATTTCAAAACGTCTGTGCCATGATGAAAACAACCCAGCTGTCGGACGATGCTATACGTCTACGGGTCATTCCGTTCACTCTATGCGATCTCGCTGAAAAATAGCTGTATAGCACCGCTTCCCACTCAATCGGCAGCTGGGACGAGCTTGTTAAAGCGTTTCTAAAAAAATTCTATCCAAATCATAAAACCGCAAGGATTCGAAATGAAATCAACCAATTCTCCCAGCTTCCTTCTGAACCCTTCTGGAAGTGCTTTTACCGGTACAAAGACCTTCTTGTTCAGTGTCCTCACCACGGTATAGAGAAATGGCAACTTTGCCAAACCTTATACGAGGGACTGAACCCAGCAACGATGCAGTTGCTGGAAACCATCTGTCAGGGCCACTTCCTATCGAAATCTGACGAGGAAGCGTGGCAGTTCTTTGATGACCTTGCGGAGCAAACGCTACAGTGGGAGAGCACCAGACCGACTTCTTCTTCTTCTACCTCCACTTCTACCGGTCAGTCTAGGGTAGGAATTCACCAGCTTGATGTCTCTATTGCGATGAGAGCTGAAATGGCTGCAATAAGAAAAAAGCTTGAAGCAATAGAGAGCAAATTTTCTTCTCCTACCCCTGCCCCTGTTCTCCCCCTTCGTACCATCTGCGCTTGTTGTTCCGATCCTTCTCACTTGACCGAAGAGTGTCCTTACAATCCACCATCACAAGGATAGGATCAGGTTAATGCATTCCAGCAAAGACCGAGGAATGATCCATAGTCTTCCACCTACAATCCCGGTTGGAGGAACCACCCCAATTTTGCCTGGAATCAGAATCAGAATCAATTCGAAGGCAACAATTTCCAAAGGGCCCCTCCGCCGCAACAACAAGCTCAACAACAAACTCAGTATCAGCAGCCCTTCCAACCCCAACCTTTTCAAAATCAGACGAACAACTTTGCACCGAACAATTCTTTCCCACCAAACAACTTTGTTCCGTCGAACAACGAGAAGGTTTCCTCGCTCGAACGAAGTCTGGAGGCGTTCGTTAAACAATCGACTCAGTCCACCGCCAACATCCAGTCTTCCATTCAATCTTTAGTGCAACACACTGCCGCACACAGGCAAAGCATCAAGACCATCGAGGCCCAGATTGCACAGCTGAACGCGGCCTTAAGCGAGCGAGAGAAGGGGAAGCTCCCGTCCCAGCCACTTCCAAATCCCGGTCACCCACATAATGCACATGTTGCTCTTGAACAACAAAACCATAATGTGAGTGCCGTGACTACACTGAGATCGGGGAGGATGCTGCAAAACAACATTGGCACACGGATCAACGATGACACCCCGGCCGCTGCTTCTTCTTCTTCTTCTCCTTCTTCTTCTTCGTCTTCTGAGCCTATTCTCCGTTCTTCACAAGGCTCTCCTTCCTCTTCTTCTCTGAACGGACCCACTTCTAACTCTACGAAAACACCTATTCTGGGATCCGTTCCAACTCCACAATCTCCTCCTCCAGCATTAGACTCAACCAATTTTCAAAATGTTCCATTTCCAAACCGGTTGAGATCTAATAAACAAAATCCTCAAATGTAGAAGATTCTGGAGTTATTTAAGCAAGTAAACATTAACATTCCTCTTTTAGATGCTGTCCAACAAGTCCCGTCTTACGTGAAAATCTTAAAGGACTTGTGCACGAAAAAGAGGAAGTCTCAGGTACCCAAGAAAGTTTTCTTGGCTAGTGCTGTGAGTGATGCCCTTACCCAATCTTTACCACAAAAACGGAAGGACCCTGGCTGTCCTACGATTTCAATTACCATTGGGGATAAGAACATCAACCGCGCACTATTAGATCTTGGTGCCAGTGTTAACCTGCTTCCGTATTCAGTATACGAGCAATTAGGCGTCGGAGAGCTGAAAACCACGCACCGCACTCTCCAAATGGCCGATCGACCGATCACCCATCCTAGGGGTGAGCTAGAGGATGTATTGATAAGAGTCGGGGACTTCATATTCCCCGTTGACTTCATTGTATTAGATACACAGCCTCTAGCTAACCCCCGGAATCAAATTCCGGTGATACTCGGTCGCCCATTTCTCGCAACCTCAAATGCTGTGATCAATTGTCGCAACGGTTCAATGAACCTCTCTTTTGGAAATATGACGATTGAACTCAACATTTTTAGGTAGGGGAATCAGCCCGCTGAACCTAATGCTCATATACTGGACGTCTGCTCGATCCAGGAGATCACCCCCGAAGAGTGTGAATTCAAGGAGTTTCTGTTTGATCACGATAACCTTGACGCCACTAGTGCGTTTCTCTTCGAACCTGCTGGTGTTTCTGCGCCCGACAACGACTACGAGTGTTTTACGTTTTCAAACGATCTTAGCTGCGCACAACCCGAGTTTGAATCCTTCGACTTTCCGGATGAGTTACCTGAACCTTCCAACTCGGTTGCCTACACTCGCTTTGAACCTTTGCTGGAGTCCTTTGAGTTCGAGACCTTTGCACCAATCTTGCCTTCTATCGTTTCACCTCCAACGCTCGAACTCAAGCCTTTGCCGTCTCATCTTAAGTACGCTTACTTAGGTGAGAACGAGACCCTCCCTGTCATCATCTCGGCTTCTCTAGCTCCCGAGCAAGAGAAAGCCCTTCTCGCGGTTTTGCACAGCAACAGGCAAGCTTTTGGCTGGTCCTTGGCGGACATCAAGGGGATTAGTCCCCTGATCGTAGAGCATCACATTCATCTGATGGATGATGCCAAACCAGCCCGGGATCCACAAAGACGTCTTAATCCAGTCATGAAGGAGGCTGTGAAGAAGGAGATCGTCAAATGTCTAGATAGTGGTATCATTTACGCTATCTCTGATAGCCAGTGGGTTAGCCCCATTCACGTTGTCCCCAAGAAGTCGGGCATCACGGTCATCACTAACGAGGCGAACAAGTTAATCCCTACCCGCACCCAAACTGGGTGGCGAGTTTGCATTGATTACAGAAAACTCAACGCCGCAACGCGGAAAGACCACTTTCCGCTACCTTTCATTGACCAGATGCTTGAACGATTGGCCGGACACGAGTACTACTGCTTTCTTGATGGCTACTCCGGCTATAATCAGATTCCCATCGCCGAAAAAGACCAGAACAAGACCACTTTCACTTGTCCTTTCGGCATGTTTGCATATCGACGCATGACCTTTGGGTTATGCAATGCGCCCGCTACCTTCCAGCGGTGTATGATGGGTATCTTCTCAGACATGGTGGAAAAATTTCTAGAGATTTTCATGGATGACTTCTCCATCTTCGGCGACTCCTTCGACGAGTGTTTGCTGCATCTTGACGCTGTCCTTACCCGATGTAAGGACAAGAATCTCACTTTGAACTGGGAGAAATGCCACTTCATGGTGCGCGAAGGTATTGTCTTAGGACATATCATCTCGCAAAATGGCATAGAAGTTGACAAAGCAAAGATTGAGGTCATTTCCAATCTGCCTCCTCCCCGATGAGTCAGAGATATCCGAGCCTTCCTTGGCCATGCCGGTTTCTATAGACGGTTCATCAAGGACTTTAGCAAGATTGCTAGGCCCTTGACTCTTTTGCTGGCCAAGGATACACCTTTCGACTTCAACTCGAGCTGTGTGACTGCATTCGAGTCACTGAAACGCTCACTCACTTCTGCTCCCGTTCTTTCCTCACCTGACTGGACGCACCCATTCGAGATTATGTGCGATGCATCCGACTTTGCCATCGGTGCTGTACTTGGACAGCACATCAACAAGATGCCGCACGTAATCTATTACGCGAGCCGAACCCTGAACGACGCCCAACTCAATTTTACAACAACTGAGAAGGAATTCTTGGCTGTTGTATTTTCCTTAGAAAAGTTCAGGCCCTACCTCATCGGCTCTCCAGTCATTGTCTACACTGACCATTCTGCTCTGCGCCATCTTTTTGCGAAGAAAGATGCCAAGTCTCGGTTAATACGTTGGATCCTCTTGCTTCAAGAGTTTGACCTTGTCATTAAGGACAAACGAGGATGTGAAAACGTAGTTGCCGACCATCTCTCACGACTTCCTTCTTCGCCTTCGCTTCCAATTCCGATCAACGACGTTTTCCCGGATGAACAACTCTTGACAGTATCGTGCGAACCCTGGTTCGCAGATATTATGAACTATTTGGCCACGGGATTACTACCGACTGAATGGTCGAGTCAGGACAGACTTCGCTTCTTATCCCAAGTAAAACACTTTTACTGGGACGAGTACTTGTTCAAGTACTGTCCCGACCAGATTATTCGTCGGTGTGTCCCTGATGAGGAATTCAAGAGTGTGCTGTCATTTTGCCACGATCAAGCGTGTGGCGGGCATTTTGGGCCCAGAAAGACAGCTGAGAAGATCTTGCAATGTGGTTTCTACTGGCCACAACTTTTCAAAGACGCTCACGATTATTGCAAGACTTGCTCCCGGTGCCAACACATGGGCCGGATATCCCGGAGGAATGAGATGCCGCTCCAACCGATCTTGGTTGTGGAGATTTTCGATGTTTGGGGGATAGATTTCATGGAGCCGTTTCCCAGCTCTTTCGGAAACTTGTACATCCTTCTAGCTGTTGATTACGTCTCTAAATGGGTCGAGGCTGTGCCCAGCCGGACTAACGACAACAAGGTTGTCGTTAGGTTCCTTAAAGAAAACATTTTCTCTCGGTTTGGGCACCCCCGAGCGATCATTAGCGACAATGGAATTCATTTCTGCAATAGGACTTTCGAGGCCTTGATGCGGAAGTATTCCATCAATCATAAGCTCTCTACGCCCTACCACCCCCAAACCTGCGGGCAGGCCGAAGTTTCAAATCGGCAAATCAAGCAGATACTGGAGAAGAAGGTTTCCAAGAACCGTAAGGATTGGTCGTTGAAACTCACTGATGCCCTTTGGGCATTTAGAACCGCTTATAAGACCGACCTTGGCATGTCTCCCTATCGGCTTGTATACGGAAAAGCCTGCCACCTACCTGTCGAAATCGAGCATCGCGCATTTTGGGCGATAAAGGAGCTGAATCTGTCTCTTAAGGATGCGGGCAGCAATCGGAAGCTGCAGCTGAACGAACTATGCGAGCTTAGGGATGAGGCTTACGATAACGCGGTTGTCGTTAAGAATCGAACGAAGGTGTTTCATGATAAATACCTTTTGTGCAAAACCTTCGTACCTGGTCAGCAGGTACTGCTTTACGACACCCGACTTCATTTCCATCCAGGAAAGCTCCGATCTCGCTGGAAAGGGCCGTATTTTGTGCGGAATGTGTATCCGCAGGGTGCTGTGGATTTGGAAAATCCAAAGGACGGTTCACTCTTCAAAGTAAACGGACACCGATGCAAACCGTACCTTAGCGCCGAACCAACAGAGGAACTCCTGTTCTTACAGGAGCCGGTTTACCCTGAATAATCTTCCTCTGCCTACCTCCAAACTTCGGTTATCCAGCCAAGAACAGAGGACACTGTTCCAAATAAGTTTGGGGGTATGTACAAACTATTTTGTTTATATTTGTGTATATTCTTTTCCTTTTCTTTAAAAACAAATAAAAATTTGTGTATCGCTAACCGACATTTTTGACCCTTCAAATGATCTCTTCATGCAACGACAGTGAGGACACTGTCCAGTTTAAGTTTGGGGGTACGCTCGGTACGCATTTCTTACCTTCGCATTCATATGTATATTTTGCATCTGCATATTAAATCCATAAAATCCATAAAAATCTGAAAATTTTCTAAAAATATAAAAACCTTTTTATCAAGTTAGCTTGTGAACGAACTCTGATTCAACATTCGACGGTTTTTGTTTGAAAAAATAGGAATAACTAAATCTTATGTTTGGATTTTGAAAACCTGAAAGATAACTCTCCTTTGAAGTTAACTATAGCTGATATACGTCTTTACATCACACTACACGTGTCGTGAGTTTTTGGAAATTAGATGACAAGTCTTTTATGTTTAAAAACTTTTAAACAGATAAATGATTTTCTGAGGATCAAATAGATTTGTTCTGAAATAAGTAATGTCAAGAATAGTTTATGAAGTAAAGCGAATATGAAGGAATGTTATTGATGCCGTAATTGGAACTAAGTCTGAAAAATAACCCATCTGGAACTTGATTGGAATGATTACACACCAAACCCACTAAACACGACTTTTATCCAAAAAACTAATGGAACTGCCGGTTATATCTCCGTTCGTATTAAATCATCTGATTTTCACGCCAACTGTTTTTGTTTTTGGACCTGGGTAACTTGAGTAATTAAGTCCGCCGGGGTGTTTCTACACCTAATGCCCTAAAACTAACTGGTTTGGGGTGCATTGGCCCAAAGCTCGCTAAGAAGCCTAGAAAGTCCAGTTTAAAACAAAATCAAGCAAGTGTTCTCTCCGAGTTAAAATTCCTAACGGTTCTTTGTGTGAGAATAATCTTGATAAAAGACAGGCTTTTATAAAAATTTTAACGGAGATATGAAGGTTTTATTCTATGATAAAGACTATTGCACGTTCACAGAGGTGTGTATGAAATGAAAACAAGAAAAAGGTGGAGTGAAAAATACGACTTAGTTTCCTGTTATGGAAGATAGAAATTCTGAAGTTGAAACCTTACTGTAAAACGAAACTTGAAAAATGCTTAACTCTTTATAAAACTTATGTGATCCTTTTTAAAATTGTTATCTGGGCTTTATTGTGCGACATGATGACTTTATTCGACCTTTCGGGAACTTAACGACACTATTTGCACTGCACGTAAAGACATATAAAATCTGTAGTTAAAAAAAGAAGCGAGGTATGAAAAATAAAGGTTCGATGGTCTAGATTTGGGATTATAGAATTGTTATTTTCTGAAACAAAACTTTAGGGTTTGAATCTTAGTTATTTTAGAAACCAACTAGACCGGATTTTGTGGGTAGTATCCGCTGAAAACCCTCAGGAGACAACACTCCTCCTACTAGGGACACCTAGAGGTTTAACGGCTTGTTGCACATGCTCAGTGCAATCGCGTTCCCTGCGAAAGTGAGGTTAGGAAATTTTTTTTGAATAAATGGGCTTTGCTCGGGACGAGCAAATGATAAGTTTGGGGGTATTTGTTCATATCAGATTTTTGTATTTTCATACCGCCCAATTTTTGTCACATTGCATATCGGTAGATACTCTTGAGCCGTGTTTGCTAGTCAATTGCAGGATACAGGTTCTCGGTTCTAAAACAGTGAAATTCATGAAAAACACGACAAAATCCGGGTTCCTGCCAACCACTGAGAAAACACGGTCTCCGCTCATCATCCGTATGTTGCCAGATACCAGTTTAGGAAGACAAAATGTCAAATCAATGTCGCTTTCATGCACAAGGCTCAATGGCAGCACAAGATCCAAGAAATCTACGCGGAGCTCGAGGCAATCATGACAAAAACATCCACAAAAAGTCCACCTTTCCCTCAACAGAAATTCTGGAAAATTCATGAAGAAATTGTGAGAAAGCACATATGCCATATTAAAGGGTATATCAAATCAGGGTACCACAAAAAAGCACTAGGCCCAACTCCACTATTAGGCCGCGGAACCGCGGCCTAAGCATGCTTAGGCCGCGGATCCGTAGCCTTATGATGGCGGCAGACAGAGAGCTTTGGGGGGTATTTTGGTATTTTCAGTGGGGTTCTGGTGGTTGCCCTAGGTTTTCATTTTTTGGCCTATAAATAGCCCAGAACTTTGTGAAGGAAAGGGTCCATTCTTGTATTTTCATTTTGCTAAGTTTAGTGTGTTTCTTCTTCCTCTTCTCACCTCTTCTCCATTGAAACTTGTAGTGAGCTTATGAGTGAAGAGTGATGAATAAAGAAGAACCATTTATTATCATGCTTGTCTCTTTATCTTGTTCATTATTGTAATTTTAATTTGTTAAGTAGTTGTTGTTATTTCCTTGTTGTTTCTTTCTTCTCTCTTTTTCTTTATCCTTAATTCGACAATGATGCTTACGCTCAATCCTCGCCAAGGTGAGGTCGCAAATAGCTAGTCGTATTCTCCTAATCTCCTTCTTTCTATCTTCCTCTTTTGTTTTGTTTCATTTTTCCGTATCATGATGTGTGAGTAGTTCATACTTGTTAGGGTAGGATAAGGGAAGTTTGAGAGAAGGAAATCTCTCACACTCTTTCCTTGCCCAACAGCTTAAATCGACTCCCGTTAATTGAACCACAATCCACTCCTTACGGCACCCTATCCTACATGATAACGGTGATTCCGTAGTGAGACCTGTTGTGGTTGAATTAACCGGAGGTTATGGCTAAGAGCCAAGAACGGACGGACAAGCACCAAAAGGAAGACTTATGCATTGGAAAGCCTAGCTTATACTCGCAAAGTCCTTCCTAGTCGTGCTAATCCCCGTTGTTGCCGATTACCGTAACACCAATATTAAGAGGGGCAACGAAAGATGTGGAGACTCCTAACTCAAACTAACCTAATCCTAACCCTAACAAGCTCGCTTTAAATATCAACTCAACACTTAGATAACTATAAAAAAATATGAACTTTCGGACTTAACTCATTAAAACACATTGAAAAAGACTCCCATCTCCCTGCGGACGACCCGTACTCAACCGGCTAGCTACAAGCGAAACCGTCTTGATTGCGGTATTTAAACATAAACTTGAACACGCACGTACTCTATCAATCAGGTCTCGAGATCGCCATCGACATGGGGATTGAGAACCTCCTCATATACGGAGACTCCCAGCTGGTCGTTAGTTAAGTAAATGGTGACTACCAAACGTGCAAACCAGAACTGGTGAAGTACGGCGAGAGGGTACAGCAACTGCTGACCCAAATACCTTCCTACACCGTGGAAAGCATACCGCGTGCGAAAAATAGCAAAGCGGATGCATTAGCTAAGCTTGCTAAAGAACTGGCCGACGAAAACTTCGATGACGTGAGGATCGTTGTGCAAAGCCGTCGAGTTCTTGCACCGGCAGAAATATCTCCGGAGTCGTCCGAGGAAAAGGGAGCGACCGAGCAAACGGCCCTACAAGTGAAAGATCAGGAAAAGGCTGAGGATTGGAGAGAAGTCTTTATAGACTACTTCAAATCCCGTCGAACGCCCGAAAATGCGTCCTCAAGACATCAGCTTATGAAACGAGCTCTGTCTTTTGCCTTCGTCAATGATACTCTATACAAGAGGTGTAAGTTAGTGCTGCATGCTACCACAACTCTTGTGGCGCGGCGGAAGCGATGAACAAAAATTTTCTTAGCATGCAACACGCACTTAACCGAAGATCTTGTCTAAACCACAACTAGTAAACCCCAACTAGAGATCTTATCTACTATGTTAGGGATTTTACCTTGATGATACGGTCCTTCGGGTCTTCTCTTTGATGCAACTCCTTTGCTCTATGAGAGTTTGTAACGGATTGATGGAAGCCTTCCTTGTCCACGATGATCCACCCGAAGTCCCTTTGCCCAAAGCTCCTTGCCATACTTGTTTCGCAAACGAAGTAGAGCAAACACCCTACACAAATCGGCTAGAGGTGTGTAGTATGATGATGTGGTTTGTATTCAACAATTCGAATCCTTTCTTTTATCAACTTCACTCAAAAAAGAAATTAAGAGAGGAAGAAGAAGATAATGGTGGCTTGAGCTTTCTATCATATCACATATGATAACATGTATTCTTCACACCCTTGCACTCAATTTTTTTCCTTGTTGTGTGCATCTTGTTTCATATCACATATGAAGCTATTTATAGTGATAAGAAAGGAATAATCACCATTATTCTATTACCACCATAATTATGAGTGGAAATTCTTTTCCTAAATAATTAAGCATGGGTGGAAATTCTTTTCATTAAGTTAAGTAAAGGATACCCACTAAAGAATAAAGGAGCATGTGTATGTTTTCTTTTCATTAACTTAAAATGAAAAGATATAAAGAAGCATGTGAAGGTATTCTTTACATTAACTTAAAATGATAAATACAAATTAAAAGCTTCAATATAAGTCTTATATTGCCACCATTCTTGTATCAACAACCACGATACTATGTATGCATGTATGTGTTCATGCACATCATCATGTGCATGCATGCATGCATATAAAAGGATTTACTTAAAGAATTTATCTAAATGTAATTAGTTAAATCAACACTTGATTTACCAAACCGGTCATATCACATACGATCCGTCAAATAGAAAATGCCCGATTAATATACGTTATCACATAACCGTATTTAAGCGGGTCCCGCGCATATCTCATATGCACACCACATCTTTTTGCCTGAGCGAGGAAACTTCATTGTGGGACTCTAAGACTCGTCAATACGCCAGCAGTAGATGATGATCATATCAAACATCTACAAGCCGCAAGAGGTCAGCTAAACATAACGGCCACCCGGGTATTGAAGCGATCAGAAGAAAACCAGCGAAGTTGTAAAAACTCCCGTCGAGCCAACTAGCAACACATACCGTACAGTCCGGTCTCTTCGTCTGATACGTCGCATATGAAGTCTAGGGGTGGTAAATGTCAGACCCCAGTAACTTTATAAGTCATGTTGATTTATGGCTCATAACAGTTCGAGGAACTACTGATAACACTTATCAGTAAACCTCGAGAACCCTGGCCAGGGATTTAGGTGTTATAGCCGATCAAACATAGCGCGACATCAACTCCCCATACCGGGAGAGACGAAACCACTCCTATCGCTCACTGTCTCCATATGATTCGGGACTGTACCCAAAATCCACCTGTTTGCACGACTCAGTAGAGCCGTGGTAGGGAGGAAATCAAAGCACAGTGGGAACCACACAAGACTCTATGACGATCTCGGGTCTACAGACTAACCTGTACAAGTGTCACCAGAGAACTGCTATCTGACAATAGGTATATATACCAACTAGGAGTTCTCGGCGAGTCCGTTCAGTGTACCCAGTCTCCACTGAGCACCCGTACACCATCCTTGATGTCAAACACCGATGTATATAGGATCATCCATCGCCCATCATATGGGTCAAGATGCGTATACGCTAGTCTACTCTGGTGTATCGATGCCCTGTCTCGACACACCCTCGACTAGGAACAGTTATAGGATGTACTCATAGACTACTGTGGCCCCAATAGTATGATCTCATCATAGTCCCAGTAGTCGAGTACAAATCCTAAGGGCTTTATCAACATGTAACAAAAGAGACAATCAGAGTACATGTTAAGATAAAGAACAACCAGATAGCGTACTATCATGTCGAGCAAGAAAGTCCTCCCTATATATGTCCAAGCATCCACCCACTACAATATACATCGTATGTACAGTAATGGCCTCTAGGGCACACATATAACTTACAATCTCCCACTTGCACTAGGGCCATCTATTGTGGTATCACATACCAAACAATCAGCTGTGGTTTAAGTATCTCATACTCAACCATCCCATAAAAGTCTCTATTGGGAAAAAGCCTTAGTGAGTGGATCCGCTCTGTTGTCCTCTGTATCTACTCTCCTTACCTCGATCTCCCTGGAGATCAACCATCTCTATGATCAGGTGATGCTGCCTAAGAATTATATCTGGATTTCTGATGGGACGGTAGTTCCTTGGCAAAAGCCACAACTCCATTGTCACACAATGGTAGGAACGAAGTTCATCTTATGAACTTATATATATCCAGATTTTATCTTTGGTAGCATCTTTAATAATGACGTATTTTGCCTTTCTAGTATGTCACGGTATCTAGCTTGGAACTCTTCCAACATACCGTCCCTTTACTTAGGGTAAAGACAATGACTGCGACTGACATTCTGTCGTCTTTATTACCCTAGAACCTTTCCAGTGATTCTCCCCTGGATTGATTGATACTATCTCACTACATCTAGTGAGTATCCTAACATCCATTTAGATCTATCTCATAGATCAAAAACTCAGGATTTAGGAGGTATCATTTTGATCTTATATGGAGAATCTTATGATAAGCGAAGATTGACCGAGTGTATCATAGGAAACTCTTCCCTATCAAGAATATGTCATCCACGTACTCTACGAGGATTACCACCATACTCCATACCACGAGGTTCAACCATTTTGATGAAGTCAAACTCTTTGACTAACACATCAAAACAAAAGTTCCAACTCCGCTGTGATTCTCCCCAGGATCAATTGATACTATCTCACTACAACTAGTGAGTATCCTAATATCCATTTAGATCTATCTCATAGATCCAAAACCCAGGATTTAGAAGGTATCACCTTTGATCCTATATGGAGAATCTTTATAATAAGAGGAGATTAACTGAGCGTAGCATAGGAAACTCCTTCCCTATCAAGAGTATGTCATCCACGTACTCTACGAGGATCACCACCATACTCCCTACTACCTTTTATGTATATACAAGGTTCATCTATTATTTTGATGAAGTCAAACTCTTTGACTACCACATCAAAACAGATGTTCCAACTCCGCGATGCCTGTTTTATCGCATAAAACATCTTGCATATTTTTCCGCTTCTCCCACTGTCTACGAAGCCCTCTGGCTGTGTACTTATAGACGCTCTTTTCTAAAACATCATTTAGAAAAGCAGTCATGACACCCAACCACCAGATATCGTAGTCAAAGTATGTAGCAGTGGCAAGTAAGATCTGGATGGACTTAAGCATAGCTTTGAAAGTCTCAACTTTTCCATGTACACCAAGTAATCTTCTCAAGATATACTTGCTCCTGATGGGGATTTAACCCTTCAGACAAAGCAACCAAAGTCCATACTTTGTTGGTGTATAAGGATTCTATCTCAGATTGCTAAGCATCCAGCCATTCTTACAGAGTCCCACTCCTGATGGCCTTCTTGAAACTAGTTAGGTCGTACCACTTTGGTCAGGCAACAACCCCATCCCATAGGGTCGCCGTGGCACCAAAAAAATCCCTCAGCAGCTATTTTCTACGCATGACCCCATTGCGAGGACTACAACCCGTCGGAACACCTTCCGATCCTGGGATACGCTGGGGTAATATGAAATCCTCGCTCCCACTGTCATAGAGAAAACAAAGTATCTCTTATGTGGGTGAGTAAACCTACTAGATTGGCGGAGAAGCTGAGGTTCGTTAGTGTCTATTGAATCTTTTGGTTCTACCAAATCATTTGCTGTAGCTGGAACTCCTTCCAGTTCTACCTCATGACCACTAATTTCTTCACAAGAAATTCCCTTTTCACAAAAGGCTGCATGCTGAGAAACAAAACAACTTTTGTTCCTTGGTTAGGTCATCTTTTGTAGTTTGTGTAGCTGGAACGCCTTCCAGTTCTACCTTATGACCACTAATTTCTTCACAAGAAATTTCCTTTCATGCTGAGAAACAAAACAACTTTTGTTCTTCTGTTAGGTCATCTGTTGTAGTTTGTATAGTTGGAACGCCTTCCAGTTCTACCTTATAACCACTAACTTCTTCACAAGAAATTCCCTTTCACAAAGGTGGCATGCTGAGAAACAAAACAACTTTTGTTCCTCTGTTAGGTAGAAGATATTCCCTTGCTAATGCTTGGGATATCCAACAAACTTCCACAGTTTTGACTTTGCCTCGAGCTTGTCCGGATTTAGATTTTTTTTAGACATAGGCCGGACAACCCCAAATCTTAACATCTCTAAGAGATGGGCTCTTCCCATACCATATCACATATGGAGTAGTAGGCACCTGATTTGATTAGAACCCTATTCAATAGGTATGCAACTTCACAAGTGCATAACTCCCAAAAGGAAAATAGGAAACTCAGTAGTACTCATCATGGAGCACACCATATCAAATAGGGTGCAATTGCTCCGCCCCGTTATACCATCGTGCTATGGTGTATACAGAGGAGTAATGCTGAGAGAGAATCTCATTCTCCTTTAGAACAGTCCAGGATTTCCATGCTCAAGTATTCTCCTCCTTGATCTCATCAAAGGACATAATACTTATACCCGTTTTTTTGTTCTCTACTTCCAATTTATATTCTGTGAATATCTCAAAAGCTTTGGACCTATGTTTCAACAGGAATCATATGTCTGAATCTTGAGAGATTATCAGAGAAAATAATGAAGTATAAAGAACCGGTCATGGCATATGTAGACAGGGGGCCTTTCATACATCATCATGTATCAATCCCAAGAGTTCACTAACTCTCTCTGTTTCCAATAAACAGATCTTTGGTCATCTTATCTATGTGACATGACTGGCAAGTTTCACAAGATGTAAATTCAAACTGATTTGAATATGCATCTAAAATGTAACTTCAGCCAGCCGGGTCGCATTGATCTGACCTAGTCTACAATGCCTTAAGAAGGATCCGTTCATTTCTGAACTCTTCCTCTTGTGTGTGTTCTGTATACTGAGAACTGTAGTTTGATTTAGAACGTCTATGCTTTTAGATAACGTGCATGAACCGATCAACGTTTGATATAAGAAATGTTCAAAACATTATCCATCAATACAAAATTTTATCATTTCTTTACTAAAAGAGATATGATTTTGTATATCAGGTTCGGTATCTAATAGCATTTGTTCAGAATCAATGTATTGGTAATACAGGGTGACAGTGACCAACAGACTTGGCTGCAACACTTGCCCCGTTTTCTGTCTCATGAAACTTATCACCCGTTCTCAGTTTTTCTACCCTTTTGTAGCCCTATGTAACTGATTACATATCTGGGATCATGATCCAGTATCAAATACCCAGGATGCAGAGGATACTGAGAAACAGTTCTTTGTAACGAACACACCCGAAGGAAATGCATCATATGCACTTTCTTCGTTTGGGCGGCATAGGAATTCTGGTATTCTCCAATTTTCTGCTCTGTCTTATAACAATTATAAGTTGGAGCGGGACCAACGTTCCGCGGCTTAGTATAACAAGCGGGTTCAGTCAAAATATCCATATTTATTATCTCGATTAAGGCATGATATGGTCACTATCTTGAGAGAGAGAGAGAATAAAACATTTTAGCGTATGCTCTTGCAAGATTAGATTGGTTATTTATCTAATCCAGATGTCTCCCACTGTTTTTATCAAATCCTCCTTCAAACCCTAAAAGGTAAGATTAGCCGGGAATAATTACACCCTATAATTTCATCAAATTGTCTTGTGTAAAACTTTCCCAGGAGTAACTCTTACTCGCAGTGAGATCGGGATCCAACTATCATATAGAAGGTATGCAATCTCATTGCAAATTTCAACTCTTGAAATTCCCGATATGGTTTCTACCCCTAGTCCTTATGACCTTGACTATGATCAACATATCATAAGTACTAGTCAAGTTCTACCCGTCATTTCGTGATTAGCCAGACCCACCCACATGACCCTTGACTATGATCAACATAATCACATGAATGTCCTGACTAATCGCATCATATGCTTTGTAGGAATTCATCACTTAGCTACCGAACACTACGCCTCGGCTATGGTCGACATACGTAGCACGAATACTAAGTACTCTGCTTCCTAAAATGACGGAGGGCAACAGATGGTTTTTATGAAAACCTTTAACGTTTTGAACTTGATGTCGTTGTAGAATCAAGTGGGAAGGAGTGGTTTAAGCTCTAGTTTAAAATATCGAACGGTTTTGTAGTATCTTTCTAATTTTGCTAAAGAGGTCACTCCCGGTAAAGGGATCTCGGCTCTTTCCTTATCGAATAAGGTGCTGGATATGTAAATACCACGATGCAAAGCAACAATAGATCAACTATAAAACCAAATCGAGTTCTTTGTAACATTTTCCAGTTTCGCTAAAGGGGTCACTCCCGGTGAAGGGATCTCGGCCCTTTCCTCATCGAATGATGTGCAGGATATTCAAGAATACCACTATGCAAAACAAAAGTTAGAGTTACTCTTTTTCAAAAAGTTTGATTCTACAACATCTTTAGGTTTCTTTTCTTTTAACATTAATCATATTAATGTGGTCCCATCATTTACGTTTCCTATCTTTTACGTTTTCTAAACATCACAGAAAAGAAACGCAAACAGAACGTACACTTATGCCATCCGCATTTGCCACTGGGCCCCGTCATGCACCGTTAGGTTACTTAACTATCGGCAGAGCGGGGGCTGGACTAGCGCGGGTGCAAAACATAAGCAACGTTTATTATATATATCTCATATATAAATATAGCCATTTAAGATCACAGATGAATGCATTGGATATACTAGGAATTCCGTATTTCATTTAAGCCCTTAATGAAAAAAAAACGGGTTCCACGGTCGTGATGAATAGCCAAAACCACACCAAGACCCCTACGGGTGCGGCAAACTACCCGCCAAATTCCCGAAGTGCAGCAACCTCCCTCAACAATTGAGTAGGCCACTCGGCACTTGGAGAATGTCGGATTGCAAGTTACAGTCGTTTCATTTTAAGTGTTTGCTGCTGGAATTTCAGTTTCTGAACTGATTGTCCAGTTCGCAACACAGTTTTCACCTTGTTGTGTTCAAAATTAGGTGACGCTACAGTTGAACAAAATTTAGGTTTATCAGTTAGGTTTCCAACGCATCCTACGGATCAATAATATCCATTGGGTACTGGAAGTTATGCCCTGATAAACACAGGGATATACATTCTGTCCCTGTCAGGGACTGCAATACGTTCTGTTGATTTAAAATACATTTTAAATAGTAAACGACATTAGAAACGAATGAAACCACTTTCATTGGTTAGCTAACAGATTTATCTTCACTATGATATATAGTTCCGCATAAAAACATTTTCATACAGAAGATTGAAAGCATTGCAAAACGAGAATTGACAGCCAGAACTGTTCTGGACAGCAGTCACTCCGAACCAGTTTCTGTCATCTAATTGTGGTTTAGTTAGGCTCTGATACCACTGTAAGTTAGTGCTGCATGCTACCACAACTCTTGTGGCGCGGCGGAAGCGATGAACAAAAATTTTCTTAGCATGCAACACGCACTTAACCGAAGATCTTGTCTAAACCACAACTAGTAAACCCCAACTAGAGATCTTATCTACTATGTTAGGGATTTTACCTTGATGATACGGTCCTTCGGGTCTTCTCTTTGATGCAACTCCTTTGCTCTATGAGAGTTTGTAACGGATTGATGGAAGCCTTCCTTGTCCACGATGATCCACCCGAAGTCCCTTTGCCCAAAGCTCCTTGCCATACTTGTTTCGCAAACGAAGTAGAGCAAACACCCTACACAAATCGGCTAGAGGTGTGTAGTATGATGATGTGGTTTGTATTCAACAATTCGAATCCTTTCTTTTATCAACTTCACTCAAAAAAGAAATTAAGAGAGGAAGAAGAAGATAATGGTGGCATGAGCTTTCTATCATATCACATATGATAACATGTATTCTTCACACCCTTGCACTCAATTTTTTTCCTTGTTGTGTGCATCTTGTTTCATATCACATATGAAGCTATTTATAGTGATAAGAAAGGAATAATCACCATTATTCCATTACCACCATAATTATGAGTGGAAATTCTTTTCCTAAACAATTAAGCATGGGTGGAAATTCTTTTCATTAAGTTAAGTAAAGGATACCCACTAAAGAATAAAGGAGCATGTGTATGTTTTCTTTTCATTAACTTAAAAAGAAAAGATATAAAGAAGCATGTGAAGGTATTCTTTACATTAACTTAAAATGATAAATACAAATTAAAAGCTTCAATATAAGTCTTATATTGCCACCATTCTTGTATCAACAACCATGATACTATGTATGCATGTATGTGTTCATGCACATCATCATGTGCATGCATGCATGCATATAAAAGGATTTACTTAAAGAATTTATCTAAATGTAATTAGTTAAATCAACACTTGATTTACCAAACCGGTCATATCACATACGATCCGTCAAATAGAAAATGCCCGATTAATATACGTTATCACATAACCATATTTAAGCGGGTCCCGCGCATATCTCATATGCACACCACATCTTTTTGCCTGAGCGAGGAAACTTCATTGTGGGACTCTAAGACTCGTCAATACGCCAGCAGTAGATGATGATCATATCAAACATCTACAAGCCGCAAGAGGTCAACTAAACATAACGGCCACCCGGGTATTGAAGCGATCAGAAGAAAACCAGCGAAGCTGTAAAAAATCCCGTCGAGCCAACTAGCAACACATACCGTACAGTCCGGTCTCTTCGTCTGATACGTCGCATATGAAGTCTAGGGGTGGTAAATGTCAGACCCCAGTAACTTTATAAGTCATGTTGATTTATGGCTCATAACAGTTCGAGGAACTACTGATAACACTTATCAGTAAACCTCGAGAACCCTGGCCAGGGATTTAGGTGTTATAGCCGATCAAACATAGCGCGACATCAACTCCCCATACCGGGAGAGACGAAACCCCTCCTATCGCTCACTGTCTCCATATGATTCGGGACTGTACCCAAAATCCACCTGTTTGCACGACTCAGTAGAGCCGTGGTAGAGAGGAAATCAAAGCACAGTGGGAACCACACAAGACTCTATGACGATCTCGGGTCTACAGACTAACCTGTACAAGTGTCACCAGAGAACTGCTATCTGACAATAGGTATATATACCAACTAGGAGTTCTCGGCGAGTCCGTTCAGTGTACCCAGTCTCCACTGAGCACCCGTACACCATCCTTGATGTCAAACACCGATGGATATAGGATCATCCATCGCCCATCATATGGGTCAAGATGCGTATACGCTAGTCTACTCTGGTGTATCGATGCCCTGTCTCGACACACCCTCGACTAGGAACAGTTATAGGATGTACTCATAGACTACTGTGGCCCCAATAGTATGATCTCATCATAGTCCCAGTAGTCGAGTACAAATCCTAAGGGCTTTATCAACATGTAACAAAAGAGACAATCAGAGTACATGTTAAGATAAAGTACAACCAGATAGCGTACTATCATGTCGAGCAAGAAAGTCCTCCCTATATATGTCCAAGCATCCACTACAATATACATCGTATGTACAGTAATGGCCTCTAGGGCACACATATAACTAACAAGAGGTCATTCGATTCTCTGTGGTTAAGATGCCTGGGACCTGAAGAAGCAAAAAGATTCGTCCAAGAAACTCACGACGGACTCTGTGGTTCTCACCAAGCAGGCCCGAAGATGAAGTTGAAGATTAAACGGATGGACTACTACTGGCCCACGATGATTCAGGACTGCCTCGAATATGCGAAGCAATGCCACTCATGCCAGATCCATGGGGACTTTATCCATCAACATCCAAATCCATTACATCCGATAGTGGCTAGCTGACCGTTCGAAATCTGGGGAACTGACATAATACGCCCCATCGAACCGGTATCGTCCAGAGGACATCGATTCATTTTGGAAACAACTGATTAATTCTCCAAATGGGCAGAAGCAATACCGCTGAGGGAAGTGAAGACGGAGAATATCCTCCATTTCTTCAAGACACACGTCATTTATTGGTTTGGCACTCCGCGACGGATTATCTCCGATAACGGACCAGCCTACAGAAGCCACAAGATCAACCGCTTCGCACAACAGCATAACATAGACTGGAGATACTCCTCGGTTTATAATCCCCGAGCTAACGGTCTAGCCGAGGCTTTCAACAAGACCTTGACGAAGATCGTGAAGAAGTCGGTGTCCCAAAACAAGAAAGACTGGCATGAGAGACTGCAAGAAGCTCTCTGGGCGTATCGAACTACGTTAAAGACGGCCACGAACACAACGCCCTACGTGTTGGTATTCGGTACAGAAGCGGTACTCCCCCTCGAGATAGAGTTACCCTCTCTACGGGTGGCAGTTCATTACGAGCTGACGGACGAGGAAAACGCTCACCTTCGGCTTGAAGAGCTCGATGCCCTTGATGAGACCCGGCTTGTAGCTCAACAAAATCTGGAAGCTTATAAAGAAAAGATGACGCGCTCCTACGAAAGATTGACTAGGCCGAGGACATTCCGCCAAGGCGAACTCGTGCTAGTGGTCAGAAGACCTATGATCCCCAATCGCGCCAAGCGGGGAAAATTCGAGCCGAACTATGAAGGCCCATACATCATAGACAAGGTCTACCAGGGTGAAGCCTATCTACTCATGGACATGCATGGTGAAAGACCTTTCAAGCCAATAAATGGTGGCTTCCTGAAGAAGTACTACGCTTGACGAGTCACGACCTAGGTCAATGTTAGATGACGACGACTATGTCCACTCGCTATCTTCCTACGCCCAAATTCTATAAGTAGTAACCGGCTTACTTTACAACGGACCGAAACGTCCTTAAACTAACAGCGGACCGAAACGTCCTTAAACTAACAGCGGACCACTATGTCCTAAAACTAGTTGTTGACCGAGATGTCGATAAACTACGATGGATTACAACATCCCAAAGCCGATACAAAAAAAAGAAGAATACCAAAAAAGAAAAATGGTATGTACACAAGCAAAAAGGGCACGGATGAAAACCCGAAAGGGCTCCGTGAGTAAAAACAGCAGGGCTACCGTCGAGTTTTGCGAAAACCCGAAAGGGCGCAACCTCGTTAGAATAAAAAAAATGAAGGGAAAAAAAAAAGAAAACGGTATGTCCACAAGCAAAAGGGGCACAGATGAAAACCCGAAAGGGCTCCGTGAGTAAAAACAGCAGGGCTACCGGCGAGTTTTGTGAAAACCCGAAAGGGCGCAATCTCGTTAAAAGACACTTGCAAGATCCTCTCGACTTTGTGAGGAGAAACCACCTGCGTGAGATCCTTACGACTCACAAGGGAGCAACTCACTTAAGGATCCCCACGATCCCTAAGGAGAAACCACACTTACGAGATCCTCACGACTCGTAGGAAGAATCCTCTTATGAGACCCTCATGGCTCATAAGATTCAAAAGTCTTATGCTACAGGGATCTAAACCTGTTCTTAAGCAGCCCCCACAACTTCCAATACTGCCCTACAAGCGGCTCAATGCTGACCCTTGTATACAATCCACGGGAGTGTTACTAATTGGATTCGCAGGAGAATGTACAGGCTTGCTTGTTGATCTTCTGATCGCTCAATACCTGGGTGGCTGTTACGTTTAGCTGACCGCTTGCAGCTTCTAGGTGTCTGATATGATCATCTCCTACTGCCGGAGTATTGACGATTCTTTAGAGTACTACACAGAGGTTTCTTGGCTCAGGCAAAACGGAGTAGGAGCACATATGTGATATGTGCGGGACCGAGAACAATACGTGTATGTGATACCGTACTAGATTCTCGCGATATGAGATATCGGCCGGGTATATGTGATATAGCCGGGTCATCGGATCAAGTGTTGATTCGATGAATTGATACAGATTATATTAGTCGGTTATTTGTGAAATAGCCGGATTATCGGATCAAGTGTTGATTCGATAATTTAATGTATAATTATATATTTGATATATTAAATTACATTAACTAATATAAGCTCACTAAAAGATTTTTTTTCCTCACTCGGGTAATACATTGATATATATATGCGATATATGTTAATTATATTATTTTATTTTGTTACAAAAATATATTATATATGTGATATATAATATTGTAACATGTAATAATTACTAATGCAACATGATTAGTGGAGATTAAACGAGATTAGGGTTTGATTTGGGTTAAACTTTTCTAGAAGCTTCTAGAAGCTTTCTTTTTGTTTTTGCAAAGATATTTTGCAAGATATTTCCAAACCCAACCCACACCCTTTAACCCTAGTTAAGTCTCTATAATGGTTAGCCTATCATCTTGAACCATGGTTGCATAAGTAATTATCTTTACTTTCATTATTCATCACAAAAGAAAATTGCTTCTTCTTCTTCCTTCTTCTTTTCATGGAAAAGCTTTCTAGCTTTTTCATTAGTGATGAAAATGAGTGAGTTAAAAAAAACAATTGAGAGCTAAAATCCTACTTTATCATCCTAATCTATCCTAGCTATTTAGATTAGGGTGTTCACTTCATTTAGTGAGTGAGAGCTTGTGTTAATGAAACTTCAAGGTAGATCATCTTTGTTATCGAATATCGGAAGCAAGCTTGCATCTTTCTCTTCGTGGAGCCTCTCGAGAGTCCGGAACTTGATGATCGCAGTGAAGGGACCACAACACGGAGCTTATGAAGTGAAGGACCGGACTACAAAGGTTGTAATCCCTAACTCTTAGATGTTAAAGTGTTTAACATGCTTTGTTTCGCCTAATCTCTAGTCTAAGATCTTGGTTTAGGGTTGTTCGGCATGGCTAAATTTTAAATCGGGCATGGTTGATGCCTTATAGACCCTTGTGCGTGTGCCTAGTAACCCTACACTACCAAACCAAGGGGAGGTGTGCAGAAGGTGGCGGGAAAGGGAAAGGAAAAGATTGGAGGGGCAGCCACAAATGAAGAGTGCTTCTATTGTCAGAAGAAGGGTTATTGGAGAAAGGACTGCAGGGCCCTAAAGGCCAAGAATCAGGACACGAAGTAAGTTGTGGCTTGGTCTTCAGGTGTGTTCGTGATTGAAAACTGCTTTTCCATAAACTCTACTTCCTGGGTATTGGATACCGGATCAGGATCTTACATCTGTAATTCTTTGCAAGCGCTGAGAAGCCGTAGGGTTTTGAGGAATGGTGATATGACCCTCAGGGTTGGTAACGGAGCCAGCGTGGACGCAGTTGCAGTAGGGGAATATCACCTTGGATTGGCGAGTGGACATATTTTGTTGTTACATAACTGTTTTTGTGTACCCAGTATGGTGTGTAACATTATATCAGTGCCTTTATTATCAAATGAACGATATAATTTTGCACTCGTAAGCAATGTTATCAACATTCACCTAAATCATGAAATGGTTGGGTCGGGTACACTAAGCAACGGAATATACATTCTCAATTAACATCAAGTTTTCAACGTCCAAAACACACTAAAAAGAAAAGCTCCACAATCAAACCAAGCTTTTTTATGGCATTATAGACTCGGTCATATCAATAAAACACGACTAACTAAGTTACATAAAGAAGGATACTTAGATCCGTTTGAGTATTAATCATATGCAACTTGTCAATCATGTATCATAGGAAAGATGACAAAAACTCTGTTCCCTGGACACGGAGAAAGAGCCACTGAGCTCCTGGGACTCATACATAGCGACTTGTGTGGGCCAATGCCTACACATGCCTGAAATGGCTATTCTTACTTCATTACTTTCACAGATGATTTCTCTAGGTATGGACATGTATTCTTAATGAAACATAAATCCAAGGCCTTTGAGAAATTTCAAGAGTATATGAATGAAGCAGAAAAGCAAACCAGCAAAAGTATCAAGATGCTCCGTTCCGATAGGGGCAGAGAGTACTTAAGTGCCTAGTTCCTGGAATACCTAAAAGAGAATGGAATTCTCTCTCAGCTTACTCCTCCATACACACCACAACATAACAGTGTATCAGAAAGACGGAATCGCACCTTACTAGATATGGTGCGTTCCATGATAAGTAATATTGAGTTGCCGCCATCCTTCTGGGGTTATGCACTGGAATCTGCTGCATAACTGTTGAACAAAGTTCCAACTAAGTCTGTGCCTACGACTCCATATAAAATTTGGAGTGGGAAGAACCCTTGTCTCAAGTATTTAAAGATATGGGGTTGTCATGCCTTTGTCAAAAAGGTGCATCCAGATAAACTCGAGGCATGTTCAGTACTGTGTATGTTTGTGGGATACCCTTAGAATTCTAAGAGGTATTATTTCTATCACGCTGAGGAACAAAAGATCTTTGTTTCTCATCATGACCGCTTCATGGAAATTCAATTTCTCGAAAAAGAGATAAGTGGGAGCGTGATAGAGCTGGAAGAAATTCCAGAACCACAAACTATTACTGAAAACTTAGTAGAACCAGAGATTTCAATGGAACAGGACATACCCACGCCACTCCGCAGATCCAGTAGGCAGTCTCATCCGCCCGAGTGATACTAAGGTTTTCTCGTAGATGGGGATCGAGAGGATTGCATCATCGACGATGATGAGTTGACTAGTTTTCAGCAAGCCATCATGAGTAAAGACTCGGTGAAGTGGCTATATGCTATGCGATCCGAGATGGAATCCATGTACACAAACAAAATCTGGACTTTGGATTTTTCTCCTACTGGGGCAAAACCCGTAGGATGTAAATGGATCTTCGAAAAGAAGATTGGTGTAGATGGTCAGGTAGAAACTAACAAAGCTAGACTTGTTGCTAAAGGCTTTCGTCAAAGACCAGGATTGGACTATGACGTAACTTTTCACCAGTGGCTATGCTTAAATCCATTCGGATCCTACTTGCCATTGCTGCCTTCCATGACTATGAGATCTAGCAGATGGATGTTAAAACTGCCTTTCTAAATGTAAGTTTAGAAGAGTGTGTTTTCATGGATCAACCAGAGGGCTTCGTAGACAGTAGGAGCAGTGGAAAGGTGTGCAAGTTGCTTAAATCCATTTATGGATTAAAGCAGGCATCGTGGAGTTGGAACATCTGCTTTGATGAGACGGTCGTAGAATTTGACTTTATCAAAAATGTTGATGAACCCTGTATTTATAAGAAGATTGTAGGGAGAACTGTGGTATTCCTCGTTTTATACGTTGATGACATTCTCCTAATAGGAAATGACGTTCCTATGCTACAATCGGCCAAGCTGTTCTTATCACAGAAGTTTTCTATGAAAGACCTGGGTGATGCCTCGTACATTCTGGGGATTAAGATCTATCTAGATAGATCTAAAAGAATGTTGGGACTTTTACAGTCGAGGTATATTGACACCGTACTAAAGAGGTCTAGTATGGAAGATTCTAAGCGCGACAATTTGCCCGCTTGTCACGGAATCACCCTCTCCAAAGACATGTCTCCTAAGACTGACGAGGAGAGGGCTTGCATGAGCAAAGTACCCTACGCTTCGGCGGTAGGGTCAATAATTTATGCAATGTTATGTACCAGACCAGACGTGGCTTACACACTTAGCATGGTAAGCAGGTATCAGTCTAACCCAGGTGAGAAACATTGGATAGCAGTTAAGAACATTCTTAAGTACCTGAGAAGGACTAAAGAGATGTTCCTGGTATACGGTAAAGGGGACGTCCAGATCGAGGCTTTTACCGATTCTGGCTTTCAAAGTGACAAGGATGACTCTAAATCTGTCTCGGGTTATGTGTTTACCCTCAATGGAGGGGCGGTCCGTTGGAAGAGTTCCAAACAGGACACCATAGAAGACTCGACGATGGAGGCTTAGTATATCGCTGCGAGTGATGCCGCAAAAGAGGCTGTCTGGATCAGGAAGTTCATTTCTGAACTTCAGGTGGTTCTATCCATTGCTAACCACGGTCCCATCAGAAATCCAGACATATCTTGAGGCGGTATCACCTTATCAAGGGAGATCGAGGTACGGAGAATGGACACAAAAGATAACGTGGCACATCCATTCACCAAGGCCATCCTTTAAGTTCAGTTCGAGAGACTGTTCGAGATGTTGGGCATGCGGTACACCAGCTACTAGGTCTAGTGCAGACAGTGTGTACTCATTGCACCAATTACAGGCCTTAGTGCAAGTGGGAGATTGTTGGATATGTATGCCCTAGAGGCCTTCATTGTACAAGATGCAAGGGATATATATGCACAGGGCAATCTTGCTTGATATGATAGTATGCTATTTGGTTTGTCTTTATTTTAACATGTGATGTGTTTTACTTTGTATTTCATATCTTGTATGCATGTTGATAAAGCCCGTAGGATTTTTGCCTGACTAGCTGCGTTGTGATGGTGATCATACTAGTGGGAGCTGGGTAGTCTATAGGCACATCCTTAAAAGAGTCCCTAGTTGTAGGAATATCGAGACTGGGAATCGTTACTCCAGAGTAGACTTGTGTATACATATCTAGACCCTGACGAGAGGCGATGGATTAGTCCCGCAGCCATTGGTGAGGTGCGCCTAAGATTGTATACATGTGCTCACTGGGTGTGAGTACACCAGACAGGACTCGCCGAGAACTGACTAGATGGTATTATACATAGCGTCAGATAGCAGTTCTCTGGTAACATGAGTGTAGATAGTCTGTCGACCTGAGGTCGTCATTTTTCTCGTGTGAGTTCCCACTGTGCTTTGATTACTACCCTACCACGGCTCAAAAGAGTCGTGCAAACAGGTTTTAGTTGGGTACAGTCCCTAGCCACATGGAGGCAATGAGCGACTGTTGGGGATTCGTCTCTCCCGGTATAGGCAGTCGATGTCGTGCTGTGACCAGTTGGTCATTACCATAAGTCCCTGGTCAGGGCGGATTGAGAATTACTGGTGGTCGGACCAGTAGATTCTCAGATGGTCTTGAGCCACACCGACACGACTTGTCTGGTTATTAGGGTCTGACGTTTTCCACCCTCATAGACCTTAATGCGGTATGTTAGTTATATGTATGCCCTAGAGGCCATTACTATGCATGCGATGTATATTGTAGTGGATGCTTGGACATATATAAAGAGGACTTTCTTGCTCGACATGATAGTATGATATCTGGTTGCTCTTTATCTTAACATGTACACTTATTGTCTCTCTATTAGATATTGATAAAGCCCTTAGGATGAGTACTTGACTACCAGGATTATGATGCAGATCATACTAGTGGGGTAGAGGTAGTCGGTAAGTACATCCTTCAGTTGTTCCTAGTCGTGGGAGTATCAAGACAGGGCATCGATACTCCATAGTAGACTAGCGTATACGCTTCTTGACCCATATGATTGGTGATGGATGATCCCACATCCATTAGTGTTTGACATCAAAGAAGGTATACGGGTGCTCAGTGGAGACTGGGTACACTGAACGGACTCACCGAGAACTCTTAGATGGTATTATACCTATCGTCAGATAACAGTTCTCCGGTGACACTGGTACAGGTTAGTCCGTCGATCCGAGATCGTCATAGAGTCTTGTGTGATTCCCACTGTGCATTGATTTCCACCTTACCACGTTCAAGAGATAGTGCAAAACGGTGGTTTTTGGGTACAGTCCCGAGTCATATGGATGCAATGAGCGATAGGAGGGGATTCGTCTCTCTCGGTATTTGGAGTTAATGTTGTGCTATGCTTGATTGGCCATAACAGGAAATCCCTGGCCAGGGTTGCTGAGATCTACTGCTAAGTGTTATCAGTAGTTTCTTGAAACGTTATGAGCCTCACATTGGCATGACTTATCAGGCTATTGGGGTTTGACGTTTTACCACCCCCAGGCTACGATATGCGACATATCGAACGAAGAGACCGGACTGTACGATAGTGTTACTGATTAGATTCGCAGGAGTATGAGCAGGCTTGCTTTTTGATCTTCTGATCGCTCAATACCCGGATGGCCGTTACGTTTAGAAGACCGCTTGCGGCTATGGGTGTTTGATATGATCATCACCTACTGCTGGCGTATTGACGAGTCTTTAGAGTCCGACACACAGGTTTCCTGGTTCATGAGAAACGAACTAGGAGCACATATGTGATATGTGCCCGACCGAGATTAATAAGCGTTTATGATACCGTATTCTATTCTCGCGATATGTGATATCGGTCGGTTATATGTGATATAGCCGAGTTATCGGATCAAGTGTTGATTCGATAAGTTGTTACATTTGATATTAGTCGGTTGTATATGATATAGCCGGATTAT
Organism: Agapanthus africanus; assembly: GCA_030015575.1. Lineage (NCBI taxonomy): Eukaryota > Viridiplantae > Streptophyta > Magnoliopsida > Asparagales > Amaryllidaceae > Agapanthus > Agapanthus africanus. The sequence goes on from JASDDO010000010.1 coordinate 174,740,157, forward strand.
TAAATCAAGTGTTGATTTAATAATTTAATGTATAATTTTATATTTGATATATTAATTTACATTAACTAATATTAGCTTACTTAAGCATTTCTTTTTCTCACTAGTGTACACTTAGTATATATGTGATATATATTAATGTACATTATTTTGTGTCATGCTAGATGCCACATGCTATATGGGTATATGAGACTCACACCCTGCTTATGTTAATGTTAGGTTTTATTTGTTTAAAGTTAATCAAAATTTGTTGGAAATTAGTCACATGGTTCAAGCTTGTAAAAGCTTGTGGAATTATTGATCAAGTCCACTAATTTTGTTTTACTTGTAAATATTTATTAACCTAACCATTATTGTAAGCCATGGTTTATTCTCTACATGAGTTAGTGTATGACACTAACTCACCCATGGTTGCTATTCTCATCTCATGAGTTTCATTCTCATCTCCACTTCATCTTCTTCTTCCTTATGAGAAAGCTTTCTAGCTTTTCAAATGGTGTAGAAATATTGTGAGATAAATAAAACTTAAGTGAGCAAAATTCCTACTTCATCATCCTCTACTATATTAGCCATTTAGTTTAGCGTGTTTGTTCACTAATCTACCATTAGTGAAGAGGTAGCATGAGCTTGAGTCTCCTCGACGTAGATCATCTTCGACCTCGAAGACCTTGAGGAAGCTTTTTCATTTTTCATGTGAACCCTTACTAGAGTTCTGGTGTTCACTACTTGGAGCGAAGGGACTACTACACGGAGCTTTAAAAGTGAAGGACCGGTCTACAAATGTTGTATTCCTCATTCACTTGTATATAAAGTTGTTTGCATTCTTGTTTCGTCTAAATCTCTGGTTAAGATTCTAGGGTTAGGGTTCTTTAGTACGACAAATTTTTGTGAACGGCATGGACGATGCCACCTGAAACCTTGTTATCGTGCTAGGCAACCCTATAGTGGTATCAGAGCCAAGCTAGAGAATTAGATGATGTTTGTTAAATTACGAAACCGAAACAACTCCGAAACACCCGATACAAAGATCCAGTTTCTGTCGAAATTTTCAGGTAGTCAAATTTTTTTTTAAGCAACTGCAGAATGTTATATGAGATGTAACATGAACACAGTAGAAAATTCAACCCCTCTCGCCGGAAAATGGCCGTCCACATAGCAAGAAAATCCGGCCTGGCCGGTTTTTGAAGATGGTTCAGGGTTGAATTTTTAGGGTGTTCCAGGTTCTGGGTTTTGTTGTTTCAAGTGTTGCTTGTTTTTGCTAAATTTGCATGTGATGTTATCTTTGTGCAAAGACAATTCGGAGTGCTTCGTAGTCGTAATTCTAACATCAATTTTGGTTATTTAGACGACGTTAAAAAGTTCGAACGAATATCAATAACCCAATTTTTCCCTCGCAGGAAATTTTCCAAGAATTGGATTTTCTCAAAGTTTAAAATCTTTAGAAAATCATGCTGGTGTTTTCTATGGACCCTCTAGAAAACGAAACCCTAACTCGATTCTATGACCGTCGAACGCCACCAAGCCTAGGGTTTGTGGTTGTTCCGCGGCATAGGTGAGGCAAGGGTTGACCCTTCTACGGTTGGTCCATAGGTGCTGTGTCATGTTCTGGATATTTTTTAAACTCCGCTAAGTGTTGAGCTCTTTTGGAAATTTTGGGTGTTTGTTTATTCGATCGAAAAGTTTAACATCGTCTAGTTATCTGTGATTGTGATACAATATTTGGAATCCACAATAATTAGTTATGTGATAACTAGTTTGAATTTATAAATCTAGCAATTTAGTCTCAATGATCGTGTGCCACGGAATTTTGATGTGGATCAAAAGTCCGTCGCAATCACGTAGCGTACGCGGATACTTGCCGGGTAACCTTAATAGATAGCCACGCCCCTAGCCCCGACCAGTGACTATAGGAGAACCCCGGTCGCCAAAAGCATCCGTTCGGGTGCTCGCGGCCGCGGTGTTCCACCTAAGTTCACTTCGTCGACGACATTGGGGTGCGGACCGTCTACTAAAATTTCCGACGAACATTCGATCAGGTTATCAGGAATCTTGTTGAATTACTCGACTGTTTATTGGAAAGTGTTTTCAATAACGAGACTAAAATGCGGGGTTTATAATTGTTAGGCATGTGATGTCTAAGGGAATTCATTTGGTAGGCATGAAGTCAAAGTATGAGATACATTGGTTTATGATATCTAAAGTGGTTGTGGATTCCAATTGTTGTGGTTTTTCCCTTTCTTTTCTGCGACCGTAAGTGTAATATGTGGTATATCGCCGGTTTTGTTACTATATGTCAACAACAATTAGGATATGCATATTTACTTACGTTGATAACATGTGATGTTATGTGTTGCTGTGATATGTTATATTGGATCGTCGTGTCATGAATAGCCGGAGTTTTTTTTATGTGAGATGAGAGTTTTTCATTTTCATTCATGTAAAAACTTGAATGTATTATTCTTTTATTGGGCACTTCCGGGTTGAGGATGATGTCAACATTGATGTATATTATTCACTTTTCCACATTAGGATAGACCTAAGAGGAGAGCACAAGTAACCGGGTTCTAGGCTCTAGTGGGAGAACATCTTGAGGAGTCGAGACCGGGTCTCCCAACTCTAGAATTGGTAGGGTTGCTTGCGCTCTCGTAGGGGTCTAGGGATGTGGGTTTGTCTATTCATCGCGGACCATGGAATCCATGTTTTTTACTGTCATAATTTAAAACACGAATTCTTAGTATATCCAATATTTCATGTGTTCTTCTGCTGCTGATATTCTGTGTTGTGATCACTTGATATTCTAAGACGAATGCTTATTTTATATATTTGATATATAATAAATATT